>VZRI01009864.1:190996-215838 GCA_013397515.1 Upupa epops
GAGGCGGAGCGGCGGGGGGGGGCGAACCCTGGGGGGTCGGGGGGGTCGCTCAGGGCTTGGAGCTGCGAATCCCGGTGCAGGTGAATTTTTAGAACAGTGATCCCGAAACTTCATGGGTCAGGATGGTTTCATTCCTGCTGAACCTGCCGGCCCCTTTACAGCATCAGTTGCCCTCTTGTCCCTCTGCAGCTGAGCGGTCCCCAAACGAGCCAGATCCTGTATAAAATAGAGCCAAAAGGACTTCTATCCCGCCCTGATGCCCTCGGGCTCGTTTCAGGCACTGACTGCCGGTGCTGCTGACACTGAATTAAGGGCATTCGGGCAGCTTTTAGTCAAAAACCACCAAAAAAAACCCAACCCAAACCAGAAAGACCTTTCCCTTCATCCCTGCGGGGCGGTGGTCAGTGTTTCAACCCCAGCCGACGGCTCTGTGCCTCTGACTCTGCCGGTGCCCCCGTCTCCGCCGCAGCGGCTGCAGCAGAAGCCGGGGGCTTGGCACCCTCTCCTGGTGTGAGCCCAGACTGCGGGCGGGCAGCAGCCCCCGAGCAGCACAGAGCCGGGCAGATCATTTGAATCGTAAAAGCTGAATGAGCTGGCCAAACGTCCGGGCGAAAATGCTGCAGCGGTGTCTGGGACTGGAGCTGGAGCTGCACGGAGTTGGGGTGACTTGATTTGCATTTCACATTATTGTGTCTGCTTGCTCTCCTGGAACTTGCAGGAGAGTTTTGAAGGGACAAAATCACCCTCAGCCTTGTCTGTTCCTGCTGTAGATCCGTGTGCTGTGTCACTTGTCATGCTCTGTGAGGCAATTAGGAAAATGGGGGGGAAAGTGTGAATGGAGAAGACAGAAAGCTGCTTTCCACTGGATTGTTTTGAAACTCGGGTTTATTCAGGTGCTTCAGACACCGTAAATGGCCAAGGATTAGGGAAGAACACTGAGTTGGAGTAAGGTCATTTGAGGTGAGTCCCACACCTGGACAGACTAGAGATAAGAACCATGGGGTTTGTTTTCAGTAAATCAGAGCCACTGCAGAGGGGCAGAGTCGGCTGTGGGGAACAGCCTGCAGCAGGGTCAGGGCTGGGGAAAAGCTGCAGGAACTGGTATGAGGAATTTTTTTGTTTCCCACTGAGCTCCTGCTCAGTGCTGCTCCTTCCCTCCCCACAGCTCAGCAGCAGGTCACTGACACAGCTCTCTCTGCTGGGAGGGAAGCTTTGGGGGTTTTCTTCCTCCCATTTTGTTCTCTATTAGACATTGAGGTTCAGGATTTAACCTCTCACCCCTTGAGAGTCTGACAGAAATCCCTCACCCCTTACTTGTACCCAACCTCCAGACACAGAGCAGCAAACCCTGCTCCCTGGGCTTGTGCTCAGTGGAAGGAGACAAGGAGAGATTGTAATGTTTTCACAACATCTGTTGATTTATTGCCAAGCTGGGACATGGGACAAATCCCTTCTCTGGAACACTCAGCACAGCTGAAAAACCAGTTCCAACCCTCCCATTCCCAGTATGGCTATTGGACTGAACTCACCGACATCCAAAGACACAAACACAGGCCTGTAATCACAGCTGCTGCGATCGCAGCTTTGGAGCAGCCCTCTGTCGCTGTGTTGGTTGTGTCTCCTGCATTTTACAGCTTCCCCTGCATCCTACTGGGCACCATTAGGGATAGGAGCTGTGTCTTATCCTTCGTTCTTGGGGTCAGCACTTGTACTGCTTATTCTCCAACTTCCTCTAAGACATCAGTGTGTTGGAAATGCCATTTTATACTTGTTAAATGTCTAGAATAGATCATTTTAATGCTCATAGTGTGTTTCTGTCCAAAGGCAGCTTTGATTTGTATATGGTTTGGACATTATTATTGATTCCAGAGTGAGCTCTAGGCTGTTAAAGCCCACGGCCATGTAGTTTTTATTATTCGTATTCCCAAAGTAGTGGGAAGCCTGTATGAGATAGAATCCCAACACCGTGTGAACACGCACAAATGAATTAGGAGAGTGTCCTAAAGATGTGTGAAATGGTAGTGGCTGCCACACGGGCTGCTGCATTTGTGTTTTCCTGAACGCAGTAATTGAGCAGAGCGGTGCCCTGTGATCAATTACCTGAGTCAAAGACGCCGCGCTAGCCACAAAGTCTTGTTCTGCTTTATTAATTCTGCCCAAACAAGAACATCCCACTTAGACCTTTGCAAATACTAACGTTTGTTTATTTTTCTAGCTATGGAGAGGGAAAAAAATCACAAGGCAGCGAGGCTTTCTGTTTCTTTGAACATTTTAATTGAGGGAGTTGTCCCTCCGCTTCTCTGGTGTCGGCCAACCTATGTCCCGCAGTCATATTTCAGCTGATGACTGCATTAATTAAACTGTCACGTTCTGTTAAAGGCTCCAGAACAACCTGATGTTGTTGGTGCTTCCAGTTCAGATCTCCAGGGTTCAAGGCTGAGTGACTAACTGTGGATTGGAGCTTCAGCCCTCCTGCATGTTCCCAAAAGGGGGGAAAGTTTCCAGTTCAGGAATCATAATTCATGCCAAACGTACTTGTAGCCTGAGGTTTCATCAATTACCTACACTCTGATGTGAAGATAATTGAATTATCCCTAAGACTTGGACAGGTTGGAGGAGGTTTTTGGAAAAGGAGCTGCTGTTTGAAAATGAATTGCAACAGAGGAGGTCTTCAGCCTCGAGTAGGATGGGCCTCTGCAATTTCCCCACCCCAAAATCAGGTTGCCAGCTGGCCGGGTTTCTGATGGCCTCGGTGATGGCAGAGGTTGTCCTTTGCAGCTGGTAGCACAGTCTGGGGAGACAACGTGTCCCAACATGAAAGGGTCCCCTCTGCTTGAACAGGAATGTATGGCTGAATAAACCTGCTGAGAAACCTGCCTGCTTCTACTGCTGCTCAGCCTCAGGAGCGACACTGGTCTGGAGCTATGGGCTTGGTGGTAGAGGAAACGTCAGTGCGTAGGGTCAGAGAGGGTGTCCAGAATACAGAATTCCATGGGAATTTTACCTCCCGCTGCAACTGAGGCAGCCAGGCTGAGCAGGGCTGTGTAAGACATTGCGTGCTGCTTCTACCCCAACACAGAAACTTCAAGCTACAGCTTGATCTGCAAAACCAGACTCTTCCATCACACCCAGTCACATGGAAATGAAGAAATGTGTGTGAACTATACTGGAGGATCGGCCTGGCTGCATTAGGGCTCTCTTTATTCTGCCTGTTTTTATGCAGGTTGGTGAGGGGCTGGGAGCAGCCTTTTTGGACAGAAGATGTTATTTAATGTTCTCTAAATGATTCATCCTATCCCTTCATATTTGCTCACCTTTTGAATATTTTAGTCTATTAGCAGCCTCTTAGGTTGTGTGCCAATTCAATAGTTCAGTTCATTACACAGAAACCCACGCAGAATAATTCAGGCCATTATCCTCGGAGCCGCCTCGGGGCACACGAACGAAAATGTTCATCAGTTCACAGCAATAAAGTGCAGTTGCTATAGGGTGTCGATCAGCTGCCACATCCTGCCCAAGAGATGCTTCATCTCAGCCCTGAAGAGATCCCCATCTACCTTTTACGCAATTTACAGTTTATGAGTCTTAATTACCGAGTGTTGGTGAAGAGCTTCGGATGAAAGATGCTGCAGAAATCTACCTAATGATTATTAATTACATAATTCTCTCATGGCTCAAGCACCGCCAGCAGGACAGTTACATGGCAGAGGGATGACACTGCATCGATCCATCATGACACGAGGATGTAGGAGGAAGAACTGCAGCTGCCTCCTGCGGTCCCTGCGCCACCAGCAGGGTTTGTGTGAGGATCCTCGTGGTGTTTTGCTAAATGGGCCCCAAGGGGCCTGGGGATCAAGCTCTGAAATGTTGTGGCATAAAAGAGATTGAAGAAGAATTACGCTGAAAGGTATTTGAAAGGTATTTGGAAAGGTAGCTCCTGTTTGGTGTGGGGTGCCAAAGCCCACAGGAAAGTGGACATGCTTTGTGTTTGTCCCGTGCGCACCCTCAATGGAGAGGTCATTGCTCTGCAGCACCCTCAGCAGCTTCCAGGGCAGGAGGTTGGCTGGTTTGCTACTCAGATCAGGTATAGCTGTGGTATTTGGGGAGAGCTGCTTTCTGGTGCCTCAGTTTCCTCTTGCATGAAACGGAGTTTATAACAACAGTCTGTATAAAGCATTTGTAAAGCATGTGTATCTTACACTGCTCTTTGGAGATCAACGTTTATAGCTACACACATCCTCAGTAGATGAGGGAAGACAAGATGTGCCTGGGGTAGTTAATTAAGAGGATTTTTGTGGCAGGATGCGGGATGCAGACGGAACTGATTTATCCCCCTGTGCAGTGTCCCCACGTCCTGGCCGGAGCTATGCCGCCTGTCAGGGTTTTCTGGTTACGCTGCACCAGTAACCAGCTGGTTTGTGATGGTAAGTCAGAGCTGGGGGAAGCTCAGCCATGACTGACACCACACGAATACACCACCCAGTGCCGCCATGTAGCTCATGCACGGGGGTGGTTTTTGCCTGCAGGGGTGGCCCCTTGCTTGGATGGGGACACCCAGCTTGTGGCTGCTCCCTTGGGGCTGCAGAGTCGCTGTACTGGGACTGTGGTGCAGGGTCAGCGCCAGCCTCTGGTGCTAAAGGCAACACTTCAGGCCTACGGATTAGAGGCTTCCATGCTGCTCCCTCCTGTTCCTCTACGCTGGTTGTCACCGTCGCCCACGGGACGAGCCCAACCAGCCACAACGTCCCCAAACCACCCTCCCTGGCCCTCCTGCCCTCATCCAATATGGCCGACCGCGCCTCGGCCCACCTTGCCCCCCCCAGCCGTGATCAAAGATGGCTGTTCCCACAGTCCATAGACCCCCGTGAACTTCCTGCCCTCAGTCAAGATGGCAACTGCCACGCTCGGATTGGCTGTTGTGCTTGACGTCGGGGCGGCCATGTTGAGTGAGGCGGGGGCGGGGACTGCGGCCGCTTCCCGTGATGCCCTGCGGGCCGGTCCGCCCGGAAGAGGGAGCGGGGCGGTTGTTGACAACATGGCGGCCTCTGGCTCCTCCGAGGGAGGAAGAGGCGGAGGGAGAGGAGGCGGCGGGCGGAGGAAGGAGTCTCATTCATAGGGAGCGCGGCTCGCTGCCCTCGCCCCCTTCCCTCCCTTCTGCCCCTCTCCCCAGCGGCCGCCTCGCCCCCTCCCCGGCGCCATGTCCTTCTTCAGGCGGAAAGGTAGGGGGGCGGCCGGCGGGAGGCCCGGGCCTGAGAGGCGGCCACCGGCCTCGTCCCCTGCACGGCCTCTGGGCCCCAGCTCTGCCCCTCCGGGGACTGCGACCGGGCCCCGAGAGGAAGCTCGGCCCATGAGGAGCGGGCTCCCCGCAAACCACGGTCAGTCCCATCCCCGGGCGGTGCCGGGGCGCTTTTTCTCCATCGGGGGTCGGAGAAGGGGTCGGGGTGGGGCCGGGACTGTGCGGGGATGGTTGCGGCGGGACTTGGGAGAGCGGGCATGGGCTGCCATCGGCACTGACCTCGGGCTGCAGCCTCTGTCCTTCTCGGGCCAGAGCTGCAGCGCTCTGGGTTTTCCGTCTCTGCTGCACGGGAGAAGCAGAGCTGAGCAGGTCCGAAACCGGTGACCTGTGGGCTGGTGTGGAATCCCTCATTCCCCACGCAGGTTTTGAGCCTCTTTGACTGTTTCCAGAAGTGCTTTTTTCACAATGCTGCTATACAGGGGTTTGTAAAATATTAAGGGACTTAAATATGTTACAGCAGTAGCTAAAAACTCGAAGAAGAGCCCTGGTGGCTCCAGGGGCTTCCTAAAAGCTAGAGGAGTCTTTGACGATTTATTTTGTAAGATCTTTTTTGAGGTGACGGAGCACACGTGAAGATTTGAAATTGAGGACTCCTGAAATATTTATAACGTTCTGATAGCACAAATGGATGCACTTTAAAAGCTCTTCGAGAGTGAAATATTTTGAAAGCACTTGTGCTGCAGCTTGTGATGAGAAGTGGTGCCGTGCCCTTCCAGTCTGCGCCGTGTGTGGCTTGAGTGGTTTTTGTTGAAAGCAACGCTTTTTGGGAAGGGCCTCTCGGGACAGTAGTTTTGTTATCTCCTAGTGCTGTAGCTCTAGCAATGCAACCATTAACTGTGTCAGCAGCAGCTGCTGCAAGGCTCTGCAAAAGTATTTTGCAGTTACCAAAGCCCAAAAAGTACCTGTTACGTGAGGCGGTGTTATTGCTGCACTGATACATCTGCTGTAAGCCTGCTCAGACAAAGCAACAGCATTGAAAATGTCATTCTTTGTGGAAGTTTGTGCAGTAATCCTGGAAGAAATCTGTTTGAACTTCTGTTCAGGAACCTTCAGAATGATGATGAAGTCCACCAGAGGTTTTGCTGGTGTCATAGTCTGGTTTACGTGCTAATGCTGAGCAGAATAAACCTTTCACACTGCATATGAACTGATGAAAAATACCTTCTGCTGCTTTAGTGAGAAAGAAAACTGTGGTGCTGATGTTCCATCCAGATGTGTAGCGACAGTGTAAGCTCTGGCGAAAGCTTTCTCAGGGAGAAATTAAAGTGATGCCTAATTGAAGCTGCTTGTATCACTCTGATTAAAGGAGAGGAGAGAAATAAGCCACTGCTTGGATTGTTCACAATCATATTGTGTGTGTAATCTCCAGGTCAGATACTGATGTTGAGGTCTTCAGCTGCAGCTGAGAGAGAAGCCATGAATTTGGGGTTACAGTCAAACTAGACTAGACACGTGCAGCCTAAAACTCTGTAAAGCATCGGTGCTGTTGGGTTGGCAAACTGCTGTTGGGCACAAAGACAATTAAATCCCAGCAAGGATCATAAAAGTGCGGATGTGGACAAAAGCAAAACAAATAGTCAGAGTGTTTATCGTTTATTTATCTTAAGGTCTGTGAGACTGAGGGTAGATGATAGGTTGAGAAATTAAACTCTTAACAATTGAACCAGCAGTCAGGCGCTTGAGGACAGGTTGACAGGTTATGAAGTTGTTATTAATGAAACCACCAGACTAGGTGCTCGTTCACTTGGGAATCACGTACACAGCCCCGCTGCCTGGCCAACCTCTGGCGTTTCGCATTGGGTTTTGGCCTCTTGTGTGTGTGAACAGTTTGAATCTGTTCCTTCTTCTGTGTTTCAAGGTGTGAATTAAAATTCCCAGTTGTCACGTGGCCGGCTGTTGTCAGTTTGGTGTGACAGTGCTTTGTGAATGGGGCTTGTGCTGGGGTTTCTCACAAACTGTTCAGTCCTTGATGGTCACAGACCGCCGTAGTCTGGTGTCACACAGACACCGAGGGACATCCCCTTTTTTTGAGGAAGCTGAAAGTGAATTCCTGTAGTGAAACTGCACTCTCTCAAATTTGGTTGTCACGTGCAGGAAGGAGTTCTGTCCTCTGCTGTTAACTACTTTGTTTTATTTTGTTATTTTTATTCTGGAACAAGAGACTCCTGTTTGTAAAGGGGTTGAGGACGTGAAGCAGGAGTTTGTATTACCAGTAATAAGTAGGTGATTAGGCAGAGAGGAGCTGAGTGGTTGCTGAGAAGGAACAAATGTATTTACACTGAAAAATAGGCTTGTGGACTGGTGCAACTCATGAGCAGTGATAGTTGGGAGTGGTTTGGAATAGTGTTGGAAAGGTAAAGGCTCGTAACAGTGGATGGAGGTTGCTGTGTCCCCGTCATACCTCAGGGTTACCTCAGACATGCAGCTCTATTTTTTCAGTGATTTTTCTTCTGCATCCCAGCATACTCCCAGTTATGTAAAAGCTGCCTGTTCTCACTGTTCACAGATGCATCTGCCTGCAAGAGTTCAGTTTTAAAAGCATCCAGCTCTTTTAACAGAGGCTTAAACCCCTCTGTTACAGGGAATGTGTGAGCTGCTGGCTTCAATCTTAAATGCTGAGTTGCCAACTCTCAAACCCGCAACGTTTATCCTCCTTGCAGCGAGGGCTGGCAGCGCAGCACTGCTGCAGCCACCGCCGTGCAGGACAATTATGTAACCGGAGACTGAAGTTTCCCTTTAAATATTTAAAATCCTGAGCTCGGAGTAGGCAAGGTTGGGGGGGTTTTGTGATCTCCTTGTGTTTTGTGATGTAAATGTTTGAGTGTGCCAGTTATGAGTTGTGGTTAGGTTTGGAAGGGCTCCACAATCGCTGTTCAAAGATGACGACCTATTTGTAGTAATAATCCCAGCCTGGAGCAGCCAGAGAATGTTTTGCTTGTAGATCATGTTCTTCAATATCCCCATTCATTTGTTTCTCATGCCACCCTGTTTGTGTTCCTTAGGTTTCTTGATTTCAAATGAGTCTGCTGATTCGCTTCCTTTACAGATTAGTTTTAATAAATCCCATTTCCATCACAACTTTTCATTATCTCCCATCAGTTGCTGCACACCAGTCTGGTAGTTAAGTGGTGTTATCTGTGAGGGAACTTGCAGTGTTTCCAGAACAGCGTTCCACTTACATCTCTGTGTGTGTTGCAGCACCCTTCTTGCGATAGGAAGGAGATGTTTGGTCTGACCCATCACAGAATGTTTGATTTCTGGTTTATGGGGATCATCTCCCACTGCCCTAAGTTTAACGCACATCCATCCCGTTAACACTTCACTTTATGGGGATTTGGTTAGAGTAACCTTTAATCGTAGGGACAGCAAGAGTCTTTCTCAGTGTTGATTTTAACATACTGCATCTCATGAAACTGAATTCATGGGTTGTAAGGTTTTTCCTGTTCAAAATAACCCAACACAAAAGCTTTGCCTGTCCCTGTGAATGCTCAATGCTCAGATCTCAGTGAAAGATGAGGTTTAACAAAGCGGTAGTTAACATCTGCCCTGATAATGGCTGGAGTTGGGAATTTTATGTCCCTCCTCTGCTAAATGCTATTAGTTACCCAAAATAGCATTCATGTTTCGCTTTGTGTTTTACAGTGAAAGGCAGAGAACCAGAAAAGACCACAGATGTGAAAGCAATTAAAAGTAAGATCAATATTTATTTTGCCTATAAATTCACATCTCTCCTATCAGCTGCCATTTTTATTTGATCCCCTGGGATAAATTTCTCATGCCTGAGCACAGATGTGACCTCTGCCTTAAGACAGACCCAAACCTTCAGTCTCTTTGGAGTATTTATAGTAACTATCCTACACATCTTGCTGAATCTGTAAGTACAGGTTATTAAATTCTGTCAGACACAACTGATGGCGCAGTTCAGTCGCCTTGCAAATAGTGATTATTCCTTATCCACAACAAATTAACTTCTGAGCTTTCTGCTTGTGTAGTTGCTTTGCAGCTGTGAAAGCACGTCCTGACTGTGTCTGACTTGCAAAGGAGGCTGTGGTGTCTGTCTTAACTTTGACTGATATGGCTGGTGAGACTGAAGATCTGAATCTTGGTCTGACACTGCTCTGTGATGCAGAGATCTGGCTGCTAAATCTGTTAGGAGACCAAAAAAAATCTCTTGGTGGGAAGGAAGTTTGTGGGAGAACAAGGTTATTTCTCCTGATGGTGTTACTGCTGAGGTAATTTGTGTGAAGCTGGTCTGTTACTCTTGTATCCTCGGACAAAGTCCTGTTTCTGTACTTGTTAATGTGTTATCTGGAGATCAAGAGCCAATTAAAGCCTTTTTTATCCTTGGTGGTGTCTGTCTTTCAGATCAAATAGAGGAAGCAGTAAGTTGCCCATTTGATAGCACACTCTTGATTTCAGTGCAATCACAATATCTGGTGGCTACACCAAAGGGTTTACCAGGACAGGGCTACAGTGTGGTGGGTGCTGTAAATATATTTGAAAAGGTGTTGTATTGCACGTTGTGAGCTGCTGGGAGCAGAGAGGCCCTTCCTAGTTCAGCAAGCAGCTTTTCCGTGCTCTGTACGATGTTAGGTTGGCAATGTAATGTCTGGAGGTTTTAGAACAAACGAGTGTTTGATCCTTAGATTAAGTAGAACAAGCTTTCCTCAGATACTCATGGTTCACAAAAGCCTCAAGAGTTATGAGGAGGTGGCTCTGGTTCTATAGAGGAGCATGCACCAAGTTTTCCTCAGTTATTGCCACTGCCTGCGACCCATCAGCCTCGGGAAAGATGTGTTTTCTCTATGGTTGCTGGTATTAAACATCAAAGGCTTTGTAACAGGCAGCAGGCAGTCTCTTGGTACCAGGTATTGCTGCTGGAGAAACACTTTGCAATAACTTAAACACCCTTCTGTCCCCTTGCTTCTAGGGTACCTGTTACCACAATGTGCAAGTGTGAAGTTAGCGACCTCTGTCACCACGTGGCCTAAAATTGTGAATAAAAATAAAGTTGTGCGACGTGAAATTCACCAAACCCAAGATCCTGACACCTTGCTGAAGCACCTTGCTAGGCAGGAGGGTGCTGAGATAATGTGTCATCTCACGGGCTTTATTTTTGAGTCAGAGGTGTAAGATGTCCTTGCAGGACATCCTGATCAGCTGCTATTTCCTGAGAGCCTGTTTTGGGCTTTTTTTCAGCTTTGTCATCAATTAATAATTAGTTGGTGATTTTTTCACTGGCAGAGTATTGTTGGAGGAAGTTCTTTGTTCCTTCTGGGCTTGGATAGTCAGGTATGTCCTAAGGCAGCTGGAGGAGGTTCAGGCTTGTAACCTGCCTTTCATCAGAGATACTTCCTTACTGCTTTGCTCAATAAAACCAGAGCAAAGAATTTACCTCTGAAAAATAGTTCCATTAAAACTCCTGGGCAGCTTTGTAGTTCAGGCTTTTGTAGCCCATTTTAACCTTCAAGAGGGTATGGAAATGGCTTGGCAAGAGCACTGACGGAATGGAATTGTTGACCGAGTTGTTAGCTGTTGCGATAGCGGTTATCAAGGAAGCAGGAAGACTCGGGAGTATTATTTTATGTGTAGACTTAGACTTGGCATCTTCTGATTAGCTGAGGAAAATATAGGTGGGTGGGTGCTACTTATCTGTTGGGAATGAGATTATTGTTGCTGTAAGGAAGCTTGTTTGCTTCTGAGGTCTTTTATCAGATCCTTGGTCAAAGATGACACACAGTCGTACGATGAGGTGTTTAACATGATTGACTCTTGCCAACTCTGGCTGTCTTCGGGTGCTTAGATAAGGATAATGCCGGAAGAATTCTTGGGAGCATCTTTTAATGGTTCCTGTCTTGATTCCAGCTCCAGTAGCAGTACATTCCCCTCAAAGAAGCACTAGAAACCACGCCTTGCTGGAGGCTGCAGGACCAAGCCATGTGGCCATTAATGCCATCTCTGCCAACATGGACTCTTTCTCTAGCAGTCGGACCGCTGCCCTGAAGAAGCAGCCAAGTCACATGGAAGCTGCTCATTTTGGAGACCTAGGTAAGGCTTCATCAGCTCTGCAGTAGCGTCAGCATTTCTCAGTAGTCTGTTACGGGGGGGTTCCCCACACGCTGGTTTTCAGACGGGTAGATCAGGTAATGAGAAAATCTCTCTGCTGTTGCAGTAGCCTGGAAGGTTCTGAATGGGGACAGTGTGGTGGTTTGTTAATAAAGGATCCTTTGCTTCCTGTGCCGCTGTTGTGTTGGAACCACCTCTTCACCAGCTGCATCATCAAACGTTTTTGTGTCGAATACCTGTGTCTGTAGTACGACATGCACTCATTCCCCTTGTATTTTTCTTTAGGCAGATCGTGTCTGAACTACCAGGCTCAAGAGACCAAATCAAGCCTTTCAAAGACCCTCGAACAAGTCCTGCAGGACAATGTAGCCCTCCCTTATTTTATCCAGTTTATGGAACTGCGCAGAATGGAACACTTGGTGAAGTTTTGGTTAGAGGCAGAGAGCTTTCACTCCACGACATGGTCCCGTATAAGAGCACACAGCTTGAACACAGTTAAGCAGAGTTCCTTGGCGGAGCCAGTGTCGCCCTCAAAACAGCAGGAAGTGGTGTTGTCTTCTCCAACTGGATTGCTTGAGGAGAGACTGGAGGATTCTAGCACAATCCGTCACCTCAGGACCAAGCCAGTGGCTTCAGACAAGAACGACAGAACTAGCAACAGCCAGAACCACATGCTCTTGGGTCAGGAGAGCGATAATAGCAGTGTTCTTTGTCTAAGAAAATTGGAGACAGGGACCCATTCTCTTCCAGCTGATCAGCAGGAATCTTCCAAGCTTTCGGTATCAAATAGAAACAGCCCCTCCTCTGCACTGAGAGATTTGTCTGGAAAACTCATGAAAAGTAAGTGCCAAGTGTTCCCTTTCTTTAAAAGGTTGGGAGATAGGGAACTTAAACTGTTCCTGGCTTTGTGTGGTGAGCTGCCTCGGTTCACTCGTGCTCGCAGCGTGGCATGGTATTGCGAGGAAGAAAACATTGTGTGCTGGTAACACTGACTTGCTGTGTGAGCTGGTGGTCAGTTTGAGCTCTGTTGTTTGACTGGTTGTTAAAAATAAAAGTGCTGCTGAAGCAATCTCAGAATCGTTATGTGCTCTAAGAAGCTCTAGGAACTTCTGCTCTTTCATGTGTAACCTTGTGAAGATGAACACTGCAGTGCTCTGGTCTTGCCTCACTCATCCCGACTTAGAAGAATCACAAAAAGCTTGGGTAATGAGAGTGAGAATAGGTAATTAACTTTGCACAGAAGATAAATACCCTGCATCACATAAAGTGACCTCAGTGATGATGAGAAGAGACTTGTGGAGATTGCTGTGAGGAACGTCCTGGTTTTGTTCTTGGATTTAGTAGAGTTCCTGCCATTGTAACTGATTGGGTCTTGGCTGGATTTCACCTCTCCAGAGGCTGCTGGAAGTAGGGATTAAACTTTTATCAGTAAGCAGTTTGCACAGTAACCTGTTCCTCTGCTGTGCATCTACTCAGTCCTTCCTGATTTGTGCAAGTGTATAGACGAAAAGGAAACACTCCTCTCTTCATATGGTTCTTTTTTGCCCAGTTGTTTCCTCATGTTGCATCCCTTTCCCTTGCTGTTTGCCTTTCTCGTATACTTACACGTGCCTCCACAGTACATAACCTCAGCCCTGAGGCAGCTTAAACAAACACAATGATACTTCAGTCATGAAAAGCACCTCTGCTTTCTGCTCACTAAAGAGGATGTGAAAGTACTTGGTTCCTTCTGAGAAATCTTAAAGGTCTAGAGTATAATGGGGGTTTTCTTGTGCAGAGCAGCGTCCCAGCTCTTGATAGGTGACTGGTAAAGTGTGCGAGTTGTTCTGAGGCATCAAGTTTTAAGATAGCTTTTTTCCCCTTTTAATTCCTTTATAATGCAAGTGGTTTGTGTTCTCTGTGCTGAGCTAGAAATCAGCAACTTCAGTGCAGTTCTTGCCACATGAGTGTTACTCAGGGGACTAAAGTGCAGCAGATGTCCAAGTTCAGAGTTCCATTGCTTTATTCTGTCTCACTGCTCAGTCCATGCTGGGATACTGTGACCTGGCTAGAGGTAACAGAGACACCGCAGCTTGGCAGCAGTGAAGCATGGACTAGTGGACTGAACGCTTCATGGGGAGGAAATATATTGCTGTTAATCAGATACTCAGAGTCTGAAGAGTAGGCAGTTGTTACTCACTCCTCACGGCAGGAAATTCAAAGCCTAACTCTGTGTTTCTTCCCCGTAGGTATAGAACGGGATGCAGTTAGTACTTTTACCAAATACATTTCTCCAGATGCTGCTAAACCAATACCTATTACAGAAGCAATGCGAAACGACATAGTTGGTAAGAATGTCTGCTGCCTTCTTGCGTCACAGCGTCCTCCTTCCCCGTCAGAATCTATCGTTCATGTCACAGACACTCGTGTGGCTATTCGTATGAATTTTGAAGCTGGTTGTAAAAAAGGTAGTAGATCCCATGGCAGGTAATTGTGGGTCTGACCTTTTGTTACTGCTGTGCAGTATCCCCAGAAGCGCTTGCAGAGATTTTTTGCTTCAATTAGCGAAAGAATTCCTGATGGTTATGGAAGGAATCCTGGTGGGAGTGTCAGTCAGATACTCCAGCAGTGATACTACCGTTCAGTACTCTTGCATACTTTAAAAGCTCTTTTTGCACAGTCAGAGCCAGCTGATTATAGAGGGTTTGAGCTGCAGTTTCTTATTAACTAGTTATCACTTGTGTCTTTCAGCTCAGTCAGCCAAGTACACGTTAAAATTAACCCAATCTCTGTTTGCAGCAAAGATTTGTGGGGAAGATGGACAAGTGGATCCGAACTGTTTTGTTACAGCACAGTCAATAGTGTTTAATGCAATGGAACAAGAGTAAGTTGATGGAATGGTTTGGCTTCTTGAGTCTGTTGTCCTTTTGCTAAAGGTAGTTCTGGTAAAGATATTGACCACAGAATCCCATTTTTGTGCGGTGTCTGAAACTGCTCACATCTCTTCCTCTGTCACATCCTGGTGATGACTTGCTGAAACTGTACGTACGGGGTGTTACTGCTCTCTTGGTGTGTTTTCAAACCTGCAGTGTTTCTTGGTTGGTTTGCTTTTATCCAACTAAAAGTGCAAGAATGCTGGGCCAGTAACTAACTGGTTCCCAAGGCGCCTTGGTTGGTTTCTATTTGAAGAGAAGACTGAGAGGAGACCTTAATCCTCTCTACAGCCTCTACAGGAGGTTGTAACAAGGCTGGTGCTGGTCTCTTCTTTCAAATTATTAATGATAGGATGAGGGGAAATGGCTTTGAGTTGCATCAGGGGAGGTTTAGATTGGATCTTAGGAAGAATTTCTTTCCTGAGAGAGTGGTTGGGCACTGGAACAGGCTGCCCAGGGAGGTGATGGAGTCCACATCCCTGGAGGTGTTTAAAAAATGAGTAGATCTAGCACTTGAGGACATAGTGTAGGGGTTGTGGAGGTGTTGGGATGAGGGCTGGACTTGGTGATCCTGGAGGTCTTTTCCAGCCGTGACTGTAGTAACTCGTTGCTCTGTCTGTGCAGGCACTTTAGTGAATTTCTGCGAAGTCACCATTTCTGTAAATACCAGATTGAGGTGCTGACTAGCGGGACTGTTTATCTGGCTGACATCCTCTTCTGTGAATCAGCCTTGTTCTACTTCTCTGAGGTGAGTCTCGGTTTTGGGCTTCCCCTGTAGGTTCTAACAGAGACACCTCAGATACAATGAAAAAGATGAGGTAGGTGTAGCTTCTCCTGGGAGAAGATGCACCGAAGGGTTTTCTGCCCACATGCAGAGCCATTTCAGAAGTTCAGTCCTGTACCTCATAGCGTGAGGTTTTGTCAGTGTTGTGATGATAGTTGTGCATCATTACGATATGGACTAAGTTTTTGTTTCTGAAGTGGCAAGGAGCAGGTTTGTCTGTGTTTGTTAAAAGTTTCTGGGTAGAACTTCTTTAATTTCTCCTCTTTTTCTGATTCCCCTCGCAGTACATGGAGAAGGAAGATGCAGTTAACGTGTTGCAGTTCTGGTTGGCGGCAGATAACTTCCAGTCTCAGCTCGCTGCCAAAAAAGGCCAGTATGATGGGCAAGAAGCACAGAACGATGCCATGATTTTATACGACAAGTGAGGGAGTTCAACAATTATTTCTCTATGAATTTCGTGTTATGCTCTGCAGAAGGAACTTCTCATTTTCAAACCCTGACTGTGTGGTCTCGTGCTGTTATGCTGACATGTTTTATTAGGGTGGCCCTTGATGTTTACTCACACAGGCTTTTAGCGTTTCCCTTTATACATGAGGAGACTGTCCTTAGAAGGACTGTGTTCTTAAACATAGTTCAGGATTTTCAAGACTTGACTGGGTTGGTGTTTGGCTCTGAAATATGAAAGCCAGTTGGTTGCCGTTTAAAATGTAAAGGATTTAATAGCAGATTAGGTAGGAAAACCTTAAGGTTCAGATCCTGTTATCCATTGAAATTAGGCTGTCGGAGCTGCTACCACACAGCACACAAGTGGTGCCTGTCCAAGCATTCCAAAATACTGTCCGTCCTTTAAGGGAACCACCAGATTCCTTTTAATTTAATACCAGACTTTCACTACTCTTTTTCCCTTTGTTTTGTGCTTCATCTTAGCAGTAATGAAGCTGGAGACAGCCATCAAAACAGCTCCCAGAATGTTTGTTCTTAAGCTTGAGACTCATCCCACAAGCTCGTTGAGTTATTACCCTCCTTAGGACATAACAGTCAGAGGGAAAGCTAGCAGCTCACCCAGACTTTGATCTCCCCTCTGCATTCATACGCTCTGTTTGATATGGTGCAATTTGCAGACAGACGCTGTTTCAGAGTTCTGGGTCTTTCCTGCTTCATTGCTGTTACAAAGCTGCCTGTGTGAGATTCTGCCCATCAATAGTCACAGGGTACTCGGTTTCTTTTATCTATGCCCTCTGGGGAAGGCTTTATCAGAAGCGTTTCTGTGGGCTGAGGATTTTCTTCCCCGCTGTCTGGGAGGATCAGTTGTTCAGGGTTTTGAGGCCAAGCCCCATCTAGTGGCTGCAGCAGGGTTGACGAGCACCTACCTGCAAAGCTTTGCCAATCCTTTTGCTTTGTTTTCCCTGCCTGATGCTGCAGGTACTTCTCCCTTCAAGCCACACATCCGCTCGGGTTTGATGACTCGGTGAGGTTAGAAATCGAATCCAACATCTGCAGGGAAGGCGGTCCCCTCCCCAACTGTTTCACCACTCCCTTACGGCAGGCGTGGACTACCATGGAGACGGTGAGATACCTTCTTCAGCAGGGCTTTGATAGTCAGGAAAGGTGCTGCAGAGATTCTGCGGTGTGTCAAGTGACACGAGACAAGTCAGCACCTCGAAGGGGTCCTGTTCTCTTTCTGCCTTCCTCTCTTTACCTGGATAATGGAACAGCTTCAGTAAAATTTGCTTGACTGTCTTCCCCAGCCTGATTCGATAAGATGCTGCCTGCTGGCTGCTCTTAATTCTCCGTGAAATGTTTGTCTTTGGGTGGTTGTTGCCTTTTAATGGAAGTAGCAGAATTTCCTCCCGTGTGAATTGCTGTCAACAACTTATTAGAGCTCTCTAGAAAATGTTCCTTCTCAAGTCTAATACCCATGGTGTGGCTGATGGTGGAACTGCAGGACACCTGGGTACTGGTGCCTAACGGCTGGACTCTGGAGCTGCAGAGTTTCGAGCAGCAGAGCAAAGTAATTGGGTTGTCAGGCCTTTCTGAGGGGAAAACCAAATGTGGACTTCAGATCCAGTTGCTGGAGGGTGAGGGTAATACAGATGATTGTGTTGGATTTGCAGTGGGATTCAAATCTAAAGCAATGGAATTGTTAGTCTGGAATAGTTCCACGTGTGGACACTTGTGTGCCACAGACATGAGGACTGACTGTGTGTGTGTTCTGCTGTGCAGATAGTCCGGAGTGATGGTGCCTGCTTTGACTAAAGAGGATTCTTCCTTCTGTCTCTCAGGTTTTTTTACCTGGTTTCTTGTCCAGCAACCTTTACTACAAATACTTGAACGATCTCATCCATTCAGTACGAGGAGATGAATTTCCAGGAGGGAATATTGCACTGAGTATTCATGGCCCTGGTAGCAATCCTGAAACTGATTCTATAGGGGCCCCAGATGGCTCTGCCTCGCAGGTAAGAGTTCCGTGGTTTGATTTCTGTTGTAGGAAACGCTGAAAACCCTCGTGTGATCAGTATCAAAGTTCCTGTGCTGTAAGGAAACATCTGGTGATTTGAAGCTTCCCATTGCAGTGGAACGTTGAAGCTCGTCCTGTACTGGGATGTGGTTTTTTTCAGCACCTTTCTTTTCAACTGCCTTTTGTGGTGCCACTTTCTGAGAGCTGCGTTCCTGTGTGGGCTGAGCCTCAGAAACCAGCAGTGAAGCTCATTACACTCTGAAACCCTCCCAGTAATGTGAGGTGTGTTTTGTAAGCTTCATGCGTTCAGCTTTGCTTAATTCAGATGTGAAAGAAGGGAGGATAAGCACATTCTGGCTTATCTGTAACGAGGTCAGCTTGCAGAGCGCAAGCCCAGCTGAGACTTGAGCAGGAGCTGCTTCTGCTGAACTGCTTTTCTTGAACACTGCGGTGCTGCTGTGGGTTTTGAATCCAGCAGCTAGGCCCACGTTACTGATGTGCTGTGTCTCAACTTAGAAGCTGTACTGCCCGCTTGTAGGATTTTTTAGCATCGTTTGCGGAGAGTATGCTCGTCCCTAATTGAAAAGTGGGGGATAAAATCTGTGTTCCTGTAATATCTGCTGCTTGATGGTCTGAGCAGGAGAGAGGCTGCTGGTGATAGTCTTGTTTGGGCAATTTAGGCAGTGAACTGCTGCATCTCGTGGTTTGCTTCCTGCTTATCTGAACAGGAGAATCTCTGGGGCGCTGCATATTTTTGCATAAAGAGCAGCAGGGAAGGAGTTTGCAGCGCAGCTGCCATGAATGCTCCTGTTCACATTAAGGTGCTAATAGGTTGCTGTGCGTTTGTGCTCTCCCTGCTGTTGCTCTAATGTTTTCTTGGCTTTTTTTCATGCTCTCACACAAACACTCCAGGCCAAGAGATAAACGTTTGTTCTCTGTGGATGCGGGAAGCATTAGCGCGTTGGGGAATTGCTTGAGAGGTTGAGTGAAGCTGCTGCAGCTTTGGAGGCAGTGCAGGGTTATCTGCTCACAAACAAGTAGTTTGTGTACCCACGTGGATCCATCCTCACACCTACGTGTGCTGACCTGCTCATTGAGCCCTTGGCTCTGTTCAGCTAATGTTACCACCCTCTACTTGAAAACTGCAGCACTGGGGTAGGGACTGGTGGCTGTGTGGATGCTCTCATTCTCTTTTGCTTGCTGAGAGACTTGACGGAGCTTTATCAGAGTGGAAAGGCACTGCAATTGCAGTTTGCTAAGACCTACTAGTTGTTTGCTCCAGGCACTAACACGTGGCATTTTTCTTTGTAGTCCAGTGTCAAAAAGGCTAATGTTAAAATCCTGAAAAACTTTGATGAAGCAATAATTGTAGATGCTGCAAGTCTGGATCCAGAATCTTTATATCAACGAACGTACGCGGGGTAAGGCTCTTCCCGTGTGTCACCTTTCTAGTTACGTGCTTCAGCCCTGCTTTGTTTTTGCATGGTGAATACAGGCTGCTCCGATCATAGAATCCTTAGGGATTGGAAGGGACCTTGAAAGATCATCCAGTTCAGTCCCTCTGCCACAGCAGGATCACCTAGGCCAAGTTGCACAGGAACACAGCAAGGCAGGGCTGGAACGTCTCCACAGGAGACCCCACTCCCCTGGGCAGCCTGTTCCCAGTGCTCCGGTACCCTCCCTGGGAAGAAGTTCCTTCTGATATTGATAGGGAACCTCTTCTCTTCCAGCTGGCAATCCTGAGACCTGGGCTAATATTTGAGGGTGGATTTAATTTTCAGTGGTGTTTGTTAACACCAGTGTCTTAATGAATGGTTCTGTGACCGGAGTGGCAGCCAGAAGAATATTTCCAGCTGTTTCTGTCTGTTCCCAGCTGAGCAGATCCTTTTTGGGGCTGAAACAGAAAAGAATAAGCTCAGGCACCTTTGATATTGTAACGTGCAGCTTTGCTTTCTCTCTGCCTCCATGGTAGAGAAAGGCTTGTGCTTCACTTCCTCAGCAGGCTGCACAGCTATTCTTGTGCTTCTTGTTACTCTTTGTGATAAAGCTCTTCTGTGGATCTCTACAGACACTCTTTGTTTCTATAGCTACCTTGCTCTTCTGTGGCATTTCAGTCTCCTGCCCCTTTGGGTGCTGTAAACTCCCATCTCCCTCATGACACTGGCTAACTGTAATGCATAGCAGCTGCTGGCACTGCCTGCTGGTGTTAGGCGATTGAGTCAGGGAAGTAGGCACCTGCTTCTGGAAGAACTTGTGAGAATCATTTTGAATTCACATGATGGGGATGGGGGGTTTCTGATGTTTCAGTTTGAGGTGGGGGAGGTGGTGATTGGTAAAACCCCAGGCTTCTGATGCTGGAGCCCTTGTGAGGGCCTGTTTGTTTTCCTGATGGGTTGCTTTTCTCCTGGTAACTTGTGTGGTTCTGTTCCTCTCTTCAGGAAGATGACGTTTGGCCGAGTCAGTGACCTGGGACAGTTTATCAGAGAATCTGAACCAGAGCCTGATGTGAAAAAATCAAAAGGTTGGTTTTCCTCTTTGTCTCCTGTAAACATCCGCAGGGCTGCTCCTGTCCTTGCTACAGTCAGGAGAAGCAAGAGTCTTGACCATTTCCAGAGCTGACTTAGAGATACTCAAGGGATTTTCCTGTACTGAGGAAAAACCCGTCTCTAGCCCCATTTTCTATCCAAATTCTGCTGTTCTGGCCCAGCTGGACTCCTGGGAGCATGAGCAGCCTGTGGGAGTTGGAGCTGTTGGTGGAACCTGGCAGAGAGGAAAGCCGCTAGCAGCTGAGGCGGTGATCAAACCCTCAAAGATTTGGTCTCAAGACAAAAAAGAACTTGAGCGCTGCATGCTTCCCACCCGTTTAGGATCTGCTGTGGTGCTGCTCTCCAGCTCTGGTAAAGAAGAACAGTTTGGGCTCAGCATCTGATGGATCTTGGGTCCAAGTGTGCCCCCTTGTCTTTCCTGCCACTCCTGTGTTCTCTAACGCCAGCAGTGCAAACCCCGCAGAGCACGGAAGGGATTAGCTTTGATGGAGCGGTGCCACAGTGTTTGCTAACAGACCTCATTTGCTCTTTCTCTCCACTAGGGTCCATGTTTTCACAAGCAATGAAGAAATGGGTTCAAGGAAACACAGATGAGGTGTGTCCCCTCTTTTTCTGGTCTCCTTTGACTTGTGCAGACTGGGAAAGTGAAGTAGTGAAGTTCTTAATCCTGGCTGTTCCTCTGTCTGACTGTTGCACAGTTATCAGAGACTGAGTGCTAACTCTGCCTGGGTTGCACATAGCTGTGAAACCAGTCTGCTCTGTGCCGGTGTTTGCTGGTTTGACTGCTGTAATGGTTATTGCCCTCCAGGGCTTTCTTATTATGGGGCTCCAAGCTGTATCCACACTTAGAAGAGTAAAGGTGCTGCTCTTCTTTGGGTTTTACTGTGACCACTGCATGTGGATCACAGGCTCTGTTTTACCCCTTGGGGAGGGGCTTGAATGATTCCTAACAGATAAGTCTAGAATCTTCACTGGTGGCCTTGGAAATCGCATCAGGCTGTCGATACTGGAGGTGACTGAAGTACCTGGAGAGCGGATATGTTTCCAGCAAGGGAGGGGTACCTTTACTACCAGTCACCGAGCTGTGGAGGTTAATGGTGTCTTCAAGGCTGAGCAAGTGAATTGTGCTGAGGGACTGTATTTTTAAGGGCTGCAATCTTATCTGCATTGTGGGATGTTCTTCTGTGACAGGCTCAAGAGGAGATGGCCTGGAGGATAGCAAAGATGATCGTCAATGACGTTATGCAGCAGGCGCAATGCGAACAGCCTCTGGAGAAGGTTACGAAGGTAAGGGGGTGTGAAGGCTGCCCTGAGCCCCAAACCGTGGGAGGAGCAAAGCTCTCGCTCATCTTCCTGGTGCGTCTGAAACCCACGCTGGTGCATGTTCAAACCAGCACAGCCCATGTGAGGAAACAAAGGTTGGAAGTGTTTCAGCCTACGGATAGAGCAGTGGGAATTTCCTAACAGACTCCTGCAGTGGTTGCCTGTGGCAGCAGTGAAACTGTCTCCGTGCAGTTCGGGTCTTTACAAGCTGCCCTCCTAGTTAAAGGGCCGGTTTGTGTTGCCGGTGCTGTAATGGCTTAGCTGAGGTCACGCTTGCTGTTTCATGCCAGTGACTGATGTGTTTGCCCACGGTGTCAGTAAAACTCAGCAGAGGGTGCCTGAATTCACACGGTGCTGCGCCTGCGCTTTAAGAAGCCACCGTAGCCCGTCCACAGGCCGGTGGTTCAGCACTTCGTGTTGAGCAACGTTGTCCAAGTCCACGTGTTCTCTGTTTGAAAGAACCAGCTCTGAGGCAGAGGGTGCGTTTGGGGAGTAGTGACAGCAGCCGTTTGCCAGGTTACTCTCTAGTACTTGTGGCTTCCAGGTGTCTGACTTCTTAAAGATTAACCTCTGCTATTTTTAATTACTGAGGGTAAGCACATGCCAAAGCCCCGGGTGTAGGAGCCAGACGGCTGCATCCATAGTTTTACTGTGACTGTTTCCTTTTCAGGAGAGCAGTTACATTTCGATGCCTTGTGTAATGATTTCAGTTAATAGCTTTGGCTGCAAACGCACTCATTCCTGGCTGGCTAAACGAAAAGGTCTCTCGGCGCCGTCTTGAGAAATATCAAGTGCCTGCAGATGCTCTGGATTCAATTAAGCAAGTCTGGTTACAGTAATTGGGAGCTTGAGTCTGCTGTAGGATTAATTGTTCGGGGCTTTATCCCCTCCCAAACTCTGGAGCATACCTGGCTTCAACGCAAAATGCTCTGCTGTTGAGCGAGTGCCTTGTGTGTTTTAGGCTAAAATGAGCTCTAACGCTGATTTTCCCTTTCCAGCTATGACTTTAGAAATGCCCCACAGGAAATCTGGTTTTCCGCTTTGAGAATGAGCGAACTTTCCCTTTTGGTGGATTCCTGAACACAGCCAGTAAAAACAACGCACTGTTACACCGACCGCCGCAGTCTCCTCGTTCGTAAGGAAGACCGAAGCAGCAGCAGCAGCAGCAATCCCGTACCTCCACTGCAGAGCGTGATGAACACGTTTCCCTTGTGTGTGTGCGGCGCTCGGTGCCCGTGGCTTTAAGGGGATGAAGATGCAGTTTGCGAACGCGTCCCTGAGGAACTGTGATCGGCTTCACGACGCTTGACCCTGTCTCCGAAAGACTGCCAAGCGAAATGTGTGGAGTGGGACGCAGCGGAGGGGCAGGTGTCGCTGTAGTTGCTAGCTGTGCTGCTTGTACTTTTTAATCACGCGACTGGTTTCTGGCCATGGGGTGAGGCCCTGGCGTTGGCTGTTGGAGAAGTGAACCCGAACGGTGGATTTGTTGGCAGTGAATGACCTAGAAGGTTCTAAGTTTTATTTTCCTTACTTGAAATAGATGCGTATTCAACTGTAAGATAAACGTATTTTACTTCATAACTGCATTAACTTGGAAGGCAGCAGAGAAGGACCTGGAGGGGGAAGCCTGGACAGTGCAGCTCTTGCTCGTTGAGCTCTTACACCTGCACACTCCGCAGGTCCGTTGGCACTGGTGCAGGCCCCCAGTCCTGAGCCGGGCTCTGAATGCAGCCTGTGGTTTGAGGAGGCTGTACCCTGTGGACTGCTCCATTTTTCTCTCCGTCTCACAAGCAAGGAAAACAGCGGCTGCCATTCTCCTCCATAGCTTCTTGTCCTCCAGCCAACAGTATCCGACTCCAGGTGTTTGGTTTACAAAGAAAAGCAGTTTTTAAGGACCTCTGCCGTTCTCCCCGACTCTGGCAGCGCTCACAACGTGGAACCTTCCCCTTAAGTAAAAACCCCACCACATCACACAGCGCCACTCGGGTTTGGTTGTCTCCAGCAACCTGCCTTCGGCAGGGTAGCAGACGTTCTCAGCGTCTCCCCGTTAGGTTATCACTGCGTTTTTAGTCTCCAACACTTTATTTTTCTGAGGTTTTGGTTAAAATCACTTTATATTTTTCCCCCCTCCAAAAGAATCACTTTGCTAAGAACTCGAATCACCTCACTGTTCAGAAGGTCTGTGATTGACTGGCATTATTCTGTTGCAATATTCAGTTGTCTAGAGACACCGTCTTGTCTAGGAAAAGCAAAACCAGGCTGTGTATAGGTTTTGGTACTATGTACCACCTCTTATTTCTCTCATGCCCAAGTATTCATGTACTTAAAACATAGTATATTTAATTGTGTTTTGATTTAAAATATATAACTATTAAAATTTGTGTCAATTTTCTCTTTGGATGGGATTTGACTTTACACAGGGTTATTTTAACAGCTGACTCTTCTAACCCCAAACACTCTGTCCTCAGCGCGTTTCCACGGGCTTCCTAACATTCACTGGATGATGGCAGGGGCGAGACAAGGAGTTTTAATCTGCACTGCAGCTCGAACACTTCAGTTACTAAAGTTGGGCTTGGAAGCAGGATCATCAGGGCTCGGCCCTGTAGGACAGGATTGACCGCCGTGTGCACTTCAATCTTGTGTGTGGGGAAAGCTCGACTCGCCTGCGGTGCAGACACCGCTTCCTCATTTTTTCACCTGGGTGGGATCCAAACTAACCAGCACAGGGTGTTCAGGGATTACAGGCACAAGGTTTGGGTACAGGGCTACGTTTCTTTCTGCTGCTGCTCCCTGCCCTGGGCTGGGTGTGACCCGACCAAGCATGAGAGGCGTCAGCTCAGCAAACACTCGTGCTCCTGGAGTCTGACAAAAGCAATCCAGCACAAGGAAGAGAAAGCCCTGCCAAGCTTCACTTCTCAAGGCTGCTCTGCTGGAAGGGTGGGCAGGGGGTGAAGTTGTGGCTTGGGCCCACCTGCTGGGTTTAACTCTTGCGGAGAGCAGAGTTCAGGGTTGATGGAACGTGGATCCCTGGGGTTGGGGCTGACTGATGCTCCCCTGGTTGTTCTGGGTTTGTAACAGTCTGACAGCACAGGATTCCACCCCTACAAACCCGCGTTTGTATGACGAGTAAAGCACTGTCACTGCTGCCCCCAGCACTTTCCTCCTGTACCCTGCAGGGCTGGCACCCACAGCAGTGAGCTGGGCTGGGGCTGGGTAAATCCCTTGTTGGAACGGGGTGTTGGGGCTGCATTTATTCTGGTTTTGCAGCCCTNGGGGACAGCAGCGCTGCGCTCGGCGCCTCCCGCGGCCGAGGAGCCGCTTCCGGGGCACTGCGGGGCCGCGCGCACGTGGCCGCAGTGAGTGGGACCGGGACCGGGACCGGGACCGGGACCGGGACCGGGGGGGCTGTGGGGGGTACGGGTGGGACTGGGAGCGGGGGGGCAGTGGGGAGCGGGGG
>VZRI01009864.1:215885-229799 GCA_013397515.1 Upupa epops
GGGGCGGGGCGTAGATACTGGGAGGGCGGGGGGCGCGATGCTGGAGGCTCCCGGCACCTCCGGCCCCCCATCCCGTGGGGTCTCGGGCCGTGCCCGGTGTTTCCGCGTCCCGGGGCGTCCAGTCGGGCTTCCCCATAGCGGTTTTTCTTCCCCACGCGGGTTCCGTGCGCCAGGCGGGGTGTTCGGGGTGCTCTAGGCTTTCCCCTCCCCTCCGTTCGTGCGGCCCCCCTGCCCCGAGCCCGCTGGCCCGCAGACCATGTCGCCGGACGAGGACGTGCAGCGGCTCCTGATCCAGTTCCGGGATGAGGCTGGGGAGACCTTGGGCTCCCCCTTTGACGTCCCGGTCACCATCACCCCGGACAAGCTGCAGCTGGTCTGTAACGCTCTCCTGGAGAAGGTGAGATTCTCACACGCACACGCCCCGACCTCCCCCTGGCCTCCCCCAGGCCAGTCCCTCCCTACCTGCTCCTGCTTTTTCTCCCCCAGGATGAGCCGGTCCCTTTTGCCTTCTTCGTTCACGATGCTGAGATTGTGGCATCGCTGGAGAAGACCCTGGCAGGGCAGAGCGTGGAGACAGAGAAGGTCCTGGACATCATCTACCAGCCGCAGGCTGTGTTCAGGGTGCGGGCAGTGACCCGCTGCACCAGCTCCCTGGAGGGACACACCGAGGCCGTCATCTCTGTGGCCTTCAGCCCCACGGGAAAGTATGCAAGGCTGGCTGTTGGTGGGATCTTTCAGTGGAGCCCACTGACCGTTCCCTCCCCAGGGACACTGCACTGAGCTGAGCTCTTTCTTCTCTCTCAGGTACCTGGCAAGCGGCTCTGGAGACACCACAGTCCGTTTTTGGGACCTCAACACAGAGACTCCACACTTCACAGCCAAAGGTGGGTGTGGAAGTGTCCCAGGAGGGCAGTTCCTGACCCCCCCCTTCCTCATGGGGACAAACAGAGCAGAGGCCAGGTGCTCCCTGAGCTGTACCAGCCTGTAGCTCAGGGTAAGAGTAGCAGAGGAAGAGTCTGGCCAGGAGGAACATGGAGGGTTCCCCATCTCCAGTTGTGGTTGAGGGATGAATATCGGGGACAATCCCAGCTTTCCACTCATGCCTGCCTCTGCCCTCTCTGCCAGGCCACCGGCACTGGGTGCTCAGCATCGCTTGGTCACCTGACGGCAAGAAACTGGCTTCGGGCTGCAAGAACAGCCAGGTACGTGTTGTCTCCTCTGCCTCAGGAGAGTCTGTGAGAGTGTGGAGGCCCTCTGCAGCCTGGTGGGAACTGAACTGAAGCCTGAGAAAGCACTGTTCGCGTTGAGGGGCGAAGACTTGTTTTTTCTGAGGCACGAGGGGTGTATCCAGTTGTTTCGAGCAGGATTCCAGTTCCCAGAGGAGCTTTGCGTGCGGAGGTGTCGCAGTAGTTGCAGGTGGTGTCTGAACTGAGCTCTGGCTCTGTAGCCCTTGCAGACCTTTTGCTGCGGGGTTCTGTGCCCGGGGTCAGCTGCTTTTCCCTCAGTGCAGGAAGGAATCCAGGTTTGGACGTGGTCCTTGGCAGATAGCTCTGTCACGAGGGATGTGTCTGGAGCGAGAAGGGGCATCGCCTGGCCAAGCCACGGCTGCTGTTTGCCTGACCTAGACATGCAGCAGCAGCCTGTGCTACCGCTGAGATGCGGCCAAATTCCTGCTTACAGGAACACGAAGGAGGCCCTAGCCCAGCTGTGGGGCAGAAAGTGCTCACAGTGCCTGGGAAGGCGGGAGCACTCTGCTAGAAGCGAGTCAGTGACTTGAGCTGTGGAGGGGCAGTTAAGAGTCACTTCAAACAGTCTGAGAGCAATGAGAGTGGCCACTGAGCCGCCGAGAGCTGCTAGCCAGTGCTCAGTTCTTGAGTGGCTGCTCCAACAAGCGGCTGTGATACCAGCCCCAAAGAAACGGGTCAGGCCAGGGTGGCTCCACTGTGGTTTGGTACTGTTCTGGCTTTAATCTAACCCAGCGAGCCGCTTGTCCTTGGTTTCCCTGTTTCCCTGAGGTTCCTAAGTAGGGGATGACTAATGCCTTGGCTTTCTGGATGAGCATTTATGTAGAGAGAGAAAAACAAGAGAAAACCAGCGTGCGTCCCACCCACGGGTCCCGGTAATAAGAGCGTTCAGCGCGCTCTGGCTTTCATCGTGTTCTGCTAACGTTCCCTAACTCCTGGCAGCCGGTGTTAAAGACCCAGGGCAGTGTTTTGCTGACCTGTGTGTAGGGTTTGAGTTGAAGAGGACATTTTTATAGCAGCGGAGCTATAGACAGAGGAGCAGTGATCAGGTCTCGTTCTTTGGGATGTCAGCTGACTGCTGCGGGGACCTGGAAAGGCAGCGAGCCCGCCTGCTCTGCGCTGCTGCCAATGTAAATGTGACACTGAGGACACCGAAATGGAGCCCGAACGTCCCTGGGATTCACATGATGTGGGTGGCCTGACGTGACCCTCTTGCTCCTCTCTTGGACAGATATTTCTGTGGGACCCGGAGACTGGCAATCAGATCGGCCGGGTGCTCACCGGCCACTCCAAGTGGATCACGTGTCTGTGCTGGGAACCGCTCCACATGTAAGTGAAGAGTCAGCCCAGCCCTTCCTCTTTGCTCGCTCAGAAAAGAGCAGCCTGACCTGAAGGGCTCTGCTCCTGTTTTTCCTGTTAGGGTGCACACTGGAGTGTGGACTGGGAAAAGTACTGAGCAAGGAAAACCAGGGACTGCACACAGTTCCCTGAGGCTACTGGGCAAGTCACTGCCAGGCTGTGGCTCTTGTTCCTGAGTGAAATAAAAGGCACTCTTGCCAATGGCAAACACGGAGGTGTCGCAGTGCTGGAGGGACCTTTGAGGTGCTGCTCACCCCACGCTGGGCTGGGTGCAGTAAAGTCTCTGCCCGTGTAGTGCCTGAGCTCAGGCTGTGCAGAGCATTTCCATGCTCTTCTGAATCCTGGTTCCATCTCTCGACCACTTTGTTTCTCACGAGGGATGATGGACTGTGCAACCCCCTTATCCCTTCCATCGGCTGAAGCTCTGTCTGGGAGAAGTGGGTGGAGGAGGACAGTTGTAGCCAATAATCCGAGATGTTGTAGAAAGAAAGAAATGAAAGGAGAAAGAGCCCCAGCAGAGCAGAGCCCTGCAAATTGAATTTGCCAGTAGGAAACTCCAGCTGTTTGCAAACAGAAAGTGGATTAGTGAAAACTGATTATAGCGGAGGATGAGGAAATGGAGAGGAGGGATCTGACCCTGCCAGGGCTCCGCTTCCCTGTCTCCAGCCAGCTGCCCTCCCTGCTCTCTTCTCTGGTGGTTGGTGAAAGATCTGTGTGAATGACAAAGGCTCTGCCTCCCAAGCCTGGGTTGTGGCCAGCTTCTTCACAGAGAAAGTTGTCTCTCCTTGACATCTGTACCCTCAAATCCTCTGGGACAGGTGGGGACAGGGCCTGGGGGTGGGAGCTGTGGTCACTGTGCAGATTTGCTCTTCTTGTTGTTCAGAAACCCAGAGTGTCGCTACCTGGCGAGCGCCTCCAAGGATGGCAGCGTCCGCATCTGGGACACGCTGATGGGCAGGTGTGACAAAATCCTCACGAGCCACACGCAGTCGGTGACGTGTGTGAAGTGGGGGGGCGATGGTCTGCTCTACTCCTCCTCCCAGGACAGGACCATCAAAGTCTGGAGGAGCCAGGATGTGAGTGAGTGGGCAGCTCTGGGTGAAAGGGGAGTGGGCTCGCTGTAGACTTGTCAGCTCTTCCTGGCACAGCTTGTTCTGGATGCTGGCGGTGCAGAGTGAGTGCTGCATCCTCTTGACCTGGCAGAGCTCTTTTCTGACACCGTTTGAAAGGGGTAGATGAGCGGGGCTAAAAGCATCCCTGGAGCAACCTGTGCTGGTGGATTCCTTGCAAGGCCCTGCAGGATACAGGTTCCTAAAGCTCAACAAGAGTTGTTTCTCCCCTGCTAAGCCTGGTTGCAGTCCTGCCTGCAGCTTGGGCAAGAGGGTTTTGGAAAGTTTAGGGATGGGATGTGCAGCCCAGTGGGTCTGGTGGGTCCTGCACTGTCTGGCTCTGTTCCTGTCTGTTTCTCTTTTAAACGGGGGGGTTTGTTCCCAGGGGGTCCTGTGCCGCACGCTGCAGGGCCATGCTCACTGGGTGAACACCATGGCCCTTAGCACCGACTATGTTCTCCGCACTGGTGCCTTTGAACCCGCTGAAGCCACCATCAACCCGCAGGATATGAGAGGCTCCTGTAAGTGCAGCAGCTGAGTTTTCGGCTGGGGGAGGACAGTGGGGAGACCTGAGGTCTCTTAATGCAGCCATGGTCCACAGCAAACTTGAGAACCGAGAGCAGGTCCTGTGCTGGTGTTGTCTGTGCTGGCAGCCCTGATCTTCTCTGCCTAGGCACAGGGTCGAGCAGTGTGGGGGATGGGAAGGACACTGTTTTCAAGGGCTTTTGCTCCTCATCCCTCCCTTGGCACAGAGAAAAGGGGTGAGCAGTCACATGCACGTCTGCTTGGCTCATGGAGCTGGGGCTGGAATTGGCAGCACAGGGTTATAGAGTTTCCTTTCACCTAAGGATTGCAAATCCCTCATTCTCTCTCTCTTTTCCTCTTTCAGTGGCAGAACTGAAGGACAAGGCAAAGCAGAGGTATGACCAAGTCAGGGTAAGTCCCTTCTGTGCCTGCTGCCATGGCTAACACCGGTACTGGTGGAAGCAGTGAACATGTGCAGCTGGCTATCCATGTCAACACCAGGGTGTTTCTGAGCTCTCCACACCCGGCTTGTACAGGACTTGGGCTCTTCCACCCCTTAGGGCCAAGAACCAGAAAGACTTGTCTCGGGGTCAGATGATTTCACGCTGTTTCTTTGGAAACCAGCAGAAGACAAGAAGCCACTGGAGAGAATGACCGGCCACCAGGCGTTGATTAACCAGGTCCTCTTCTCACCCGACACCCGGATAATAGCCAGTGCTTCCTTCGACAAGTCCATAAAGCTGTGGGATGGGAGGACAGGAAAGTGAGTTGTTTTGCTCTGTTACAGAGGGGGTGCAGGTGTGCCGTCTGCACGGGTTACACAGTGGACCCTGGTGTCATTGCCAGCAAGCAGCTCCCTGGTGTGTTCAGCATCTCTGTAGCTCAGACTCCCACAAAGAATTCCACTAGCCCTGTCTCTCTGCCTTTGGGAAGTGTCTTGTCCATCTCCTCCTGTGTTATGGGGTCTGCTCTTGGCTGGCTGTGTACAGCCCGGCTGGTTGCAGCACTATCTGTGCAGTGAGTGATGGCTGCTGTGGGGTTGGTTCTCCAGGACAGGTGTGGCTGTGCTGGGGTGTGATGTTCCACTCAGCAGATGCCCTGAAGACATGTGTGTTGTACACAGGAGACCGACCCAGTTTCAGTGGTTCCAGTGCTAGAGAACAGCCTGTTCGGGGTGATGCAAATTCTGGTAGTTACAAGTGATGCCATTGGTGTTTGGATGTTCCTACAGTTCAGCTTCTAACCTTCAGCTGAAGTGTTGGGAAGCTTCTGGGGCGGCAGTTCTTCCCCCCAAGTTTTATACCAATAAGCTTGGGTTTCATGTCAGTAATGTTAAGTGTCCTAAACCCAGGCTGCTCAGCCAGAGACAGGAGGACACATCTGTGCAGTAAGGCCTGAGTGTTGTCTGCTGGATAAGAGTTTCTTGGCAGAAGAGCTGACATAAAGAGCCATCCTAGAAGGCTCTGAGCACATCTTGGAGGAGTTCAGACAGCCTGAACCACCGACGTCCTCGATAGTGATGGGGTGTGCTGGGCATCCCAGGGCTGTGCTTGCTTGCTTACAGGTAGAGCATGAAGGCTGGGCGAGGGCAGGTTTGGACCAAACGCAGTTGCCTGCTCCTCTTAACAGCTTTTTGGTGCTTCCTCCCCACCAGGTACCTGACATCGCTGAGAGGACACGTCTCAGCTGTGTATCAGATCGCGTGGTCAGCTGACAGCCGCTTGTTGGTGAGCGGCAGCAGTGACAGCACGCTCAAGGTCTGGGATGTCAAGACAAAGAAACTGGCCATTGACCTCCCTGGCCATGCAGATGAGGTGAGGTGTCTGTCTGAGCAGAGGCACTTGAGGGAGGCGACAGTGACTCCTCCCAGCTGAGATAACTGCATCTTTCCCCAATACTAGGTGTATGCAACAGACTGGAGCCCAGATGGACAGCGGGTCGCAAGTGGAGGGAAGGATAAGTGTTTGCGGATGTAAGTGACCTGTTCTCTGTCCATAGAGGATGTTGCAGCCACTCCGTGTGTCCTTCAGAGCTGCAGTCTCCTTGCAGAGACGTACCCAGTTAGGACACGAGCTCTCCTTGCAGTGAGCAAAGTGCTGGACTGAGTTCCAGTCTAGGGGCCTAACCCTAACCCTGGGAGATGACTAGAAAGCAAAGTCCCTCCATCTGAGCAGTCAGTAGTGAAATTTGACTCATGTGTTGGCTCCTGGAGAGGGGAAGGAACAGTTGTACCAGTCGGTCAGACCCTTCCTTTCTCACCTTCCTCCGTCCCCCAGTTATGCAGACAGACAAATTCCTATGACCTGGCTGCCATTTGGGAATGGCTGGCAAGGAATCCAGTCCCCAGCCCCCTGCTGTGCTGCTCCCTGTATGGTACCTGCTGAACTGTGTGGCAGCAGCAGTGCAGGGACTCAGCAGCTCTTTCTGTTTGTAGATGGCGTCGATAGGAGCAGCGACATGAAGCCCAGTCCTGTCCTCGGCACAGTCTGCCTGGTTGATCTGCGAGGTGCTGGATGACAGTGGCTGACCTGAGCACGTCTCCCTGCTCTGTTGGCTGCTCTCCCTCATGAACTCTTTCTTTATTTAAGGAAATTTTAATCCTGGTTCTTGTTAAGAGCTATGCTTCGTGGGATGATTTCCCCCAAGAATTACAGGAGGGAAATCTCCTCTGCCTCCATCTCAGCTGGCTTTTTATTGACATTTCAACCTGCTGCCTCGGAAGGGGCAAGCGAAGGGTGGGGACAGCTCGTGCCTTTTCTTGCTGTGTGGAGAATCCTGCAGAGGAAAGGCTTTTAGTGGGCACAGAAAGGTTCTCCTTGTGTGACTTTCAAGAGAGGAAAAGAGGAAGGGGAAAATCCAACACATCGTTACACTGCAGAACTGTGCTCGGCTGCATGTCTGGGACACAGATCTGCTGAGAGGAAGGTCTTGGGGCTTCTCATTCCTCCAGTATGGTTTTGCCTTTCCACTCAGCTTCCCATCAGCTGTGCCCAGCAGTATCTGTGTGTGATCCTTGGCACCCACAGTATGGTTCGGGGTGCAACAGCAATGAGTTTCAAACAGCTGCTGCAGCTGTGCTGAGTTTTCGGATCTCAGTGGCTCTTGGAAAAGGGGAAATGAGGCACTTGTGGCTCTGAACAGAGGACAGAACACCCGTTTCCCATCCACTGCCATCTTGGGGGGTGGGGGGAGGAAGGAAGGGAGGAGTGTGGAAGGGGAAGGATGGAGCAGACATTCTGGGTGGGGTTCGTGCCTTGCCCTTGCCCTGGATACGTGCTGACAGCAGGGCTGGGACGGTTGCAGTAAATGGCAAAACTTGGATTGCACAGCGCTGGCTCCTTCTGGAATTTCTCAAGTGCTTTTACTTGCCCAGTGGGTGAGAGGGATCCACAGTCAGTTTTAAGTTTGCTTATCAGCCTTTTTAATAAGTCAGTTCAGACTTCCTACAATCATGAGGCCAACAGAGCTGGATTTAGTGTTTATTTCCAGGATTCTTGTGCAGCAGTGAAAATCCAGATGTGACTGTTTGGAGTAGAGATTGCATTGTCAGATTGAGTTGCAGCAAGTTAGCACAAAGGCCAGGAAACCCTCCTGAACCCTCAAATTGCAGTTGCTACTCGGTGATGACCAACTCAGAACAAGAGTTTGGGGCTCAGATGCTTCCCAGCTGCAGAAGGTGCGTTTTAGGACTGGTGGCACAGGGTTGCTTTGGAGAATGAAGAGGGAATGGTGTAGTCATTAATGGCCATTTGCTTTGTCTGCAAGGGTGCAGGGGAACAAAAAACTGAACAAAGGGTTAAATCTTTAGTTCTACTGAACACAAATTGTAGTTCCTGTTGTTAGTATCTCGCCAGCAGGCTCTATCATGGGATCTTGTGGGAAGAGCTAAATATCCTGTACCTGCTCCTTGATTAATGTGCTTCCTCTTGCTGCTGATGAAGGCCGTGTTGTGTCTATCTGCATAAACAAGCCGTTTTGTAATTCACTAAGGTAAGTGTTGTAGGACAGGGTGATTTAAAACTGTGGCTGACAGTTCTGCCGTGCCCTTGGGAAGGTGAAGATTGCCCATGCAGCTGGTGGGTGTCTGGTAACAGCTGAGAAGCCTCCCTGTTCTGCGAGGTTTTGGGGTCTGTCTCTGTGCTCAGGGAAAACCACCGCACCCTTAGGGAGTTCAGCTCTGCCCCTGGGTTTGTCTTGCTGAAAGCAGCAGCTTTTGCAGCTCCTGCTGGTCTGTGGCTCTTCCTGTTCTGAGATGCTGCACAGTATTGCTGCGTCCTGTTAATTCCAACACAAAACATACTCTGGATTGGGGAAGTATCAGAGCCAAGGGTGGTGATCCTGCCTAACCAGCTTGGTGTGTGTAGAGGTTCCTAAAGACCATGTCCTTGTCCACTGATCTCCAAACTAAATCAGGAAGGTTTTCCAAAGCAAAGTTGAGACCTCTTGAAGAAAGAGAAGGAAGGTCTTGTCACTAGATTCACACCAAAATAAGGATGTCTTGGCCTTGATCTTCTTTGTAGTGATAGTGGGTAGATTTTGAACCTCTCTGTGATGCGTTTGCACAGAGACCAAACCGTATTTTCTTGTCTAAGCAGTCACTACTATTACCATTCATACAGCACCAGCCCTCATGCATACTAAGAGCTGGCCCCGTTCCAGCTGTATTCCCAAGCAGCCCCCTAGCACTTCTCTCAGTGTTATTTGAATGCAGCATTTCACAGGCCTTGCTCTGCAGTCTCCTGCGCTGGGGAAATGCTGGTGCCTTGTGTTTCAGGGGTGGCTCCTATCTGGCAGGAGGTAAAGCAAGCGCGTGACACCCCCCCACCACCACCTTGCTCTGCTGATGAGAGGTTTAATTAGCTCGTGTTTCGAATTGCGGATGCGGATTTGGGTCGATGTGTTATTAATGGGGAAGACTTTTTGTTGAAGGACAAATCTGGAAGGTAGGCTGGAGCTTTCTGATAGCTTTTCTGGGAGTCGCATCGCTAACCTTACAAAACACCCACTGAAACATCTGAGCTCTTGCAGTGCTGTGTGGTAGGAACCTCCGTATCTGCCGCTGTGTTTCAGTCCAGTTCCTCCTGAGTTACTCTCAGCATAACTCGCAGGTGCGCTTCCACAAAGCAGTTATTTTTCACTGAATAATTCTGATTATATCCAGAAACTGCCCCGCAGAGCCCTCTGACACTTTCTGCTTTAAACACTGTGATGGCTTAGCTGATGCCACCACTAATTTCATTACAAATTCCCCGTGGAAGGACAGGGATGATAAGGACTGGGAAGCATGCCAGGACTCTGAGAAAGGTTTACCTGTCTAATAAATTCTTGGATGTGATAGATGGAGAACAGAGGAGAGAAGAAATTGGGAAAGAACACCTAGAGTGAAGTAGATCGTTGGAGATAGTGCTGAGATGAGCAGGATGGTGCCAAACTCCCGCCTTTGGGGGTTGATTTAGATAAGTGAGGCCTTAGCAGCCTTATGAAAACTGTTCTCTAGGCTGTGTGTTCTGCTTATCCATGCAGGAGGGCTGGCCAAGTGGTGTCTGCATTGTGCTCCCTGGGTCATGGTCCTTAGAGCCACGTGTTCCTGTTCTGCTCAGCTCAGCCCAATTCTTGATTGTTTTCCCAGATCAACTTCCACGTACAGGTTGGAACCTGGGAACATACACAAGTAAAGTCCTTTGATGAACACAAAATAATCTTGCTTGTTCTGCATAAACATTAGGAAAAGCAGTTGTCTTTCAGCTTTGCTTTAGGTCAGCCCAGGCACTGTTCAGGTGGTGTTTGTAGCTCAGACAGCTGTGTTCTGGTGGTGTGGCAGAAGAGGGCTTGTTGTGGAGACCATTAGTGTTTTGAGGATGAAAGGTGTTAGGAAAATGCAGAACAGTGATGTCTGTGTTCTGGGGAGCTGGTACTGGATGAAAGAGCACTTAGGTGTGTGCAGATAAGAGCCTGGCAGGTGTTAATTCCTTCTTAGATCTGGTGCTCTTGTGATCATGAGTCCTGGCTCACATCTGAGGGACTTATTTGGCTGAACCAATGTAGTGCAATCAGGAAAGAGCCACAAATCTGTCTCTAGTGCTGCAGTTGTGTGTTTTCTTCCCTCTGACTCTGTAACTCAGCAGTCCTTGCTGAGCTGAAGAGTCAGTGGTGGTCTCTGCCAGTGGGCTGCAGCTCTTGCGTGGAATGGTGTTGAAAATAAACAAGCTGAGGACACAGTACTCTGTGTTTTTGAAGGATCACCGTGGTCAATTAGACATGGTAGTGGTGCCTGCTGCCCAGACGTGTTTTCTGAACATACTGGCTGTTGTATTGTCCTGCTGTGTGGGTTGTCAGAGCAGAGCAGTGCTGCAAGCCTGCCAAGGCTAAGTGGCCAATATCCATATTTTTGGGGCAACAGAGGAGCAGCATGAGCCCCATGGAGTTATCCTGCATTCCACATCACTCTCATAGCATCTCTAGTTATGAGGGTCCCTTTGGTAAAGGCAAGAGGATTCGGTCCCTTCTGCCTGTGACCTCTTTCAGCAGCTAAAACAAGTGGAGGTGCTGTTTGTAACTAGGTTTATTGTCTGCTGGAAATATTGACACCTTAGAAACTCTCCCAGATACTAATCAGGGACCCAGCTGGAATGAGCAACCTGCATGCAAATCCCCCAGCCTTCATCGAGCGGTTTTTCAGACCTCAGCCCTTCAGATCCTGTTTGAATCCCAGTGCGACAGCAGCATGTTTAGTTATTCTGGTCAAACCTCACCGCTGCTTCTGCCTGTTTTGTCCTTGCTGTGCTGAAACAAACCTGCTGAAGGGCTCTAGCCCCATTACAAGGACAAAAGGACATCAGACTAAGGGAAACACATCTTGGTTTTGAAGTGCAGTGCAGAGTGGGTGCCTGAGACATTGCTGAAGTGTGCTTCTCTGTTGCAAAGGCATCGTGCTGGATTATATTTTTTTAGCTTCCCTGAAAGGTAGCTGGTGACATTGACATTGGGGCAAGGGTACGTGCTGATGCTGAGCGGATTATTACTGAATGTGAGAATCGGGTGGATGGCTACAAAGAGCCAGATCTCAGGGAAATTATTTTCTGAATCAGAATATTTAACACATTGAGATCTGTGGGCTTTTTCCTGGTTTTAAAGGGGCATCCTAGAAAGTGTCTGTGTTACTATCAACACGTTAATTTATGATTAACTGGGAATATTTTTACATCTCATTTATTCCTTCCACGGGGGTGTTCTGAGGCGCTGACACTACTTGGTCAGCTTTGCTTTCTCAGTTTTGTTAAAGTAGTGCTGTGAATGGGGCTTGGATAGGAGCTCAGAACTTCAGAAAATAAAGGCCGGGGGAGGGGATTCAGTCTTTGGTTTTAAAGCCTTTTGGTTCTCTTTGACACAAAACATATCTTGGGATGCCTCTGATGTCTTCATGTGATATCTAGAACTTAAAATCCTTCATAAAGCTGTAAACGTTCCCTTAAGAATCTCTTGTTGAGGATTTTTTTTATCTAAGTGCATTGTCTTTGGAGTAGATCAGTAATGGAGGTTTTTGTCATGGCTGGCAGCTTTGCTAGTGCTTGCTTTTGAGTGATGGAATGTGAAGGGACACAAGTGAAGAATAGGGGGAGGACTGACTGTAACTCTCTGCTCAGGCTCTGTTTCAATCCAAGTGTGCTGAAAGCAGACCCTGTATCATGTGAGAAAAGGCACAGCACAGCTATGTGGGGTCAGAGCTGGGTGATCCCAGTACACACCTTCTGTTGACTTTCAACTTCAGTGGAGGTTAATTGCTACTGCTGTAGTGTGAAAAGGCTGAGGGGGTCTGGGACAAATGGGGATATCAGGGAGGCCTGAACCAGCTTTGGGATGTGGATGTGGTGTGATAAAATGCAGAGAGAGAGGAATGGGAAGAAAAGGAGTGTCATTATGTAGATCTAGAGGTGAAGGTCAAAGGCTTCATGTGACCAGTGTGCTGTGGCTCTTTGTTTTTTTAAAAGGTTGTACATGTTGCTGTAAACAACCCCAGGCTGCTCTGAAAGTGCTGAGGGGAAGAATCTGTAAATTACAGACCTTGTTCTCCTGAGAAGACGGTGAGCAACGTGAAGTATCTCCACAGCATTTCACATGCTTGTTTCTCCATTGCTTTCCCATTCGTTTAAGTTCCTTGTGTTGGGTTTGCCATCGAGCCTTGCTTGCTAAAGGAGTGACCCAGGAGGTGCTGGGGGTGCGGTGTCACAGCCCTGGCTGGATGGCAGGAGGGATGATGGCTGTGCACCCACCTTCCCGCCTCTGCCATCTGCCCTGCCTGGCTCTGTGCTGAGGGCAACCGCCTCGGGGGGTCCTCAGCGCTTCCCTCTGCTCCTGGTGGCCCCTCAGCCGTGTCCTCACGGGCAGGTGGGCCTATGGCAGGTAGAAACCGGGTTAAAATGAGGTAACAGCAGTGCTCGAGGAAGCAGCCAGGTGTCAGGGCTTGAGCTGGGCCTCTGCCCCGGCCCTGAAGTGAGAAGCGTGGGCGGGCCGAGCACCTAGGTCCCTTCGACCTCCCTGAGGGGACTGCAAGGAGTGATTCCCAGGGAGACATTCAGGGGGCCCAAAGAGCGGCTGGGGGGTCCTGAGGGAGCGGCCTAGAAGCCCCGATCCAGTTCCTCTCCTGAGGCGCTGGCGGAGGAGACCGCTGCTGCCGGGTTAATCGGGGTGAGGCACTCTTTGGCCGCCGGCGGAAGCAGCCGGAGCGCTGGAGTCTGCGCGATGCGGCCAATAAAAGGCGAGGGGTTGCGCGGAGGCCCGGGCAGTCGGTGTAGGGGCCGGTTTGGTGCGGGTGTCTTCGGAGCAGCTGACGGAGCGGCGGGAGCACCTGGAGGCGGTGGCAGCCTGAGAGACCCCCCCACCACCACGTCTGCACCCTCGCCGCCTCCTTCTCTCCCGCAGAGGGTGCGGCAGCGACAGCCCACCCCGGAGCTGCGCCTCCCCCCGCCGTCCTGGATGCTCTGGGGCTCGGTGGCTGAGCGGGGCCGCGGCGGCGGCAGCCCGCGCTGTTCTAGGGCCATGGGGGCGGGCAGCGGCCGGGCACGGAGCACCTCTCCCCGCTGAGAAAGGCTCCTCGTCCCAGCGCCGGCGCCGATGCCGCACTGTCACCTCACACTCGGCCCCTGAGAGCCTCCCTCCACTCTCGCCTCACCCTCCCCATGCCCAGCGGAGCCCCTCGCCTCGGAGACGCCCCGCAGCAGCCCCGCCGGCCTGGGGGTCGGCGGCTGCCCCCGCGCTATGAGAGGAGGTACCCGCAGCGCCGGGGGCAGCCAGGAGAGGGGCAGGTGCCCGCCCCGCCGCCCGGTACCGTGAGGCGGCTGTAGCTGCCTCGGCTGAAGGAAAAGTCCCCTTTGTTTTCCCTCCTCCCTTCCTTCTTTCCTGAGGGCTTCATGCCCCGCTGAGGGATGATGGAGGTGGTAGGGGACTTTGAGTACAGCAAGAAGGACCTGATAGGACACGGAGCCTTTGCTGTGGTCTTCAAAGGTCGCCACCGCAAGGTAAACAGCGATGGACTCCGGCGGGGCCGGTTACACAACCCTGGGCCGAGGAGCCCTCAGGACCCCCTCCCGGGAGGTGACAGTTGGGGGGAGGGGGTTGTATGGGGAGGGGGGTTGGAAATCTCCTCTAGGGAGTTTTGTTGTGATTTGGGTGTTTGAGAT
>VZRI01009864.1:229814-272805 GCA_013397515.1 Upupa epops
TGAGATGAAAAATAAAGGGGTGGGCTGAGGTACGGGGTGGAGGGTGGCGAGGCTGCGACTGGGCCTGTGATCGGGCAACCCCAGAGCAGAGCAACCGCTCCCGGTCTCCAGAAACCCTTAATTTTATTTCCATCCCTAACCCTAAAGAAAAAAATGGCCCAACCACTTCTGTGCATCCCCTCCCCTCTCTGCTGTTTGGTAGCTCCCTCACATAACGGCGAGTGGAGAGTTGCAGCTGTAGGGGAAGGCTGAGCCCTTTGTTTGTCGGGAGGGTCACGTTGATGTGGCTGGAGAACGAGGGATCTCATGGAAAATTGTCTCCTTTGGGATTGGCTGAGGATTTCTTAAATTCAGAGGTGTCTGGTTTCCTGGCCTGGCTCTGCTCGTCACCCCGGATATTCATAGTTACGGTTTCATGATGCTGTGAGACTTTTATTCTGATGTTTGATGCCTTACAGTGCTTTTTTTTTTTCCTGCTTACCAGAAATGAACTCTTGAGATTTATCATCTTGGAGCGTTAGGGCAGGACTTGCAAGTTAGAGCAGCACAGTGCAGTGATTTGGGAGTTAAAAACAAAAGGGAGACAGGAAAACAGAAACTTTAAAGGCCAGTGGAGATGCTTGCACCTTACAAGTAGACGGTTTATTTTTAGATGACTTCTATAGATAGACATTATATGTATTCAAAATCCCAGATGTTGTGCAGTTTTCAGCTGTTGAGGCTGAAAATGGGAAGCCCTTAAAGGAGAGTAAAAGTAACTCGATGACTGAGAAGGGAGGAACAAGCAGATCCACAATACCACTACCAAAAAAAGAAATAGAACATTATAACTACTTTAATTTTCTAAATGCTTTGGAATCCATGAAAATGCAGTGAGGCTGCTGCTGGATTTTAATAGCTGTCGTCTAAGCTATTGTGGAATTAAATCGTTCTTGATGGTGCCATGTGATGTGATAATCACTGGTGGGTAGAATAAGGGGTGATCAACTTTTTATCCAGTGCTTTACTAGCTAGCTGTCAGTTGGATAAAGTTAAAAAGAGTATAAACCTGACAATACTTTTGTGTTTTGTTTCCAGAAAACTGATTGGGAAGTAGCCATAAAGAGTATTAACAAAAAGAACTTGTCCAAATCACAAATCCTACTTGGAAAAGAAATAAAAATCTTAAAGGTATGTTAATTTGCAGTGATTTTTAAAGCTCCTTTACTTGAAAAGGGACTTTTGACCTAGCTCATTCTGGATTGTGGGTAGTTATCACAGTAACTGCTGTTAGTCTTTTGTTTCTTTGTTAGCTCCGGGAGAAATCCAGAACTAAAAAGACCAAAGGAAAAAGAAACAAAAAGAAAAAGAAACTTTTCTAGTTCTGGAAATAGTCTCAGAACAGGTCATGAGTTTGGTTTTGTTATGGCAAGTGGAGAATTGTTGTAAATCTAGAGCCTGTGCTTTGATTATTGCACTTGTAGAAAACTTTGTCCTTCAGGATGGTTCATGTGGCACTTCTCCCAAGCAGTGTGTGCAGAAGTCATAGCTGAGGGTGAAACGTCAGTCTTTGATCTTTCTTCATCTTCTTTGCTCAGAGATGCCTTGAGAGCTGCAGTCAGCACGCTGAGTTTGATTCCTGGAGCAGTCTCTTCTCACTTCTGAGTTGTGTTAATTGACTTAAAATGTGTAGTGTGGCTCTAATGAAGGAAATAAAACAGAGCATCGTTTAGGTTTTCAACACTCCTTTACAGAAGCGTCTCCTTGGATGGTCTCTCAGCATCCTCCGCTCTCTCTGCATTTCATCTCTGCACTGCATTTCATTTTGCACAGCTTTGCAGTAATGATCAATGCAGCTTTCTTCCCGTGTTCCCAGGCTTCTGCAGATAAATATACTAATATCAGTAATATATCCTAATATTTGTTATATACCAGAATTTGTCATGTTGGAATATTACTGGGCCGCAAAGACGAATGGGTTTTTGAGCAGTTACAGATAATTGCACAAGCTGTCCTATGATTTGCATTTGTTGTTATTTGATTTGATTTAATAAGGTTGACTTGAATGTAGTTATTTACTCTGCTAGGATTAGCTGGGATTTCCTCCAAATTTCATCAGGTGATCTAAAAAAGATGCTGCCCTGGTAAAATTTGTTTTTTATTGATTAATACTCAGTGTATTAAACAGGCTGCTTCCTTAATGTAAATAATCTTGTTTTACAGGAACTTCAGCATGAGAACATTGTAGCTCTCTATGATGTCCAGGTAAATTTATTTGTATACCTTTTCCTCCATTAAAAATTGGGTTTTGAAAATACAGCACACTTAAATGCATGCTGAGTAGAAAGCTGTGAATGGCCACAGTTTTTTTAGCTGTAATTGGCTTGGTATTTAGAAGAAGAAACGCAGCTCCCTAGCCACTGGAGTTCTCATCTTCAACACACTGTGCATTTGCTTGTCAGTGACTCTTTCTGACAAGCAGGATGCATGGTTCGGGTAGAATACAGTTTACTTGCAGGCAGCAGGGCTGAGTAGCAGCCTGAGACCCTAATTAGAGGCCATTTGTGTTCTGATTCCGGAGAAAAAGCATCATCTGGCTGGGCTGGGAGCTCTGTTAGTGACAGCAACTGTTCTCCTGCATTCACCTTGTTTCCTTGGCCCTATAATTTAACTGGAAAGTGGGTGTTTGCTGGTAGCGACTGAATGTACTTGAAAGAAAATGTGCTAGTAGGAGTTGTTCTGAATGGATGAAGCAAGTGACGTTAAGAAGCCAGCATAACTTAAAATACTCTGTTGTAGCAAAGGAGCAGTGCTTTTGAGATCTCTGTAGCGAATGTTTCATATAGCCCTGTGTCTGGGTGAGGAGGGACTGAAGGAAATAGAAGAGCGTGATCACATGTTTACGTATTGCCTGTGTTCAAAAGGATAGGAAAAAGTATAAAAGCTAAGCAGACCTTGGGTCCTTTCAAGTCGGAGAAGTAATTATTAAATAGCTTCACACTGTCTTCCTCTTTATTCTCATGATTCTGCCTGCTACAGTGAAGGGATTGGTTTTCAAGTGTAGGGTGTCCTATCATGTTAGTAAGTATGGAGTTTGTATCCTGAGGCCTACAGTGTTGAGTAAAGCGAAGTATGACATGATGCAGGTTATACAGCCATTTGTTCTGCTTGGATAGGAACTATACATTTATCTCTTGGACTCAATTCTGATCTTAAATACAGAGTTAAACTTAGGAGAGAATTATTAAGACCCACCCTTGGAGCACTGTGTAGTTAAAGCAGCCCAGAATAGACATCTTGACATGCTCCAGTGTTTCCCATTTTTATATATTTGAATCCTCAAAGGTTTCATACTTATGTGTGGATAGATGAGCATCTCCGTGGCTAGAGAAATCAGTGTTTGTGTGGTGTATACCAGGCTCAGGTTTCATTGTGTGCAGTGCTACAGGCCGTGGTCTAACTTCTGTTGCCTCTTGGTACAGAGCACTGATGTTCAGGTACTAACAGGCTGTTCCCAGTTGGGATGTATTGACTCTCTTCCCTCTTGAGTGTTGACTTCAGAACTCCACATGTTGAATGATTTTCACTGCTCTGAGAGGGAAAGTGGAGTCTCTCATGCTTCTTAAAGAGCACGGTTTTTCCTGAGCATGGCTAAGTGGAAATAATTTCTCAGCATCCTAAATTTAGTATATCCAGACATCTTAAAAGAAACTGGAATTGTGGAGTGAGGGCGTTGATGTGTGAGTAAGCAGCTGAATTTCAGATTTATCATTTACAGTTGTTCATCTGTGAAGATTCTTTACTAATGCTTTGCAGCTCAACCTAGGGGTAGGTGTAGATGTATATATTGATGTCTTAACGTTGTGTATCTTCTAAGCCTTGGAGAGGCTCTTGCTAGTTTTGATTCATGGACTGACCATCCACGTGGGAAGAGAGGACAGAGCAACACTCACCTATGCTTTCCTTACCTAAAGGTTATTTTAAACCATGACATTTATGCTTTTCTGTTCTGACACAGGAAAGGGTGCTCTTAGTGTGACAGGACTCTCCATTTGAGAAGGGGATGTTGCTGCTTGTTGCTGAGTGTTGCATTTAAATAAAACAGTTAAAGAGAAGGGAAAGCCCATGCCTCATACCTTGGCTATATTTCAAATGCATTCAGAGCGCAATCATAAAGCTTGGCAGTACAATACAACTTGTATAGAAGAAACTGCTTTGCAAAATGCAGTCTAAAGAATGAGACAATTGCACAAAGAAGCTTTTTCCTTTCTGTGTGCAGGCCTATGTTTGTGGAATATTATACATCATTCACTTGTATGATTACGTTAATTTATAACCCAGCAAGAACGAACACTATGCAAGGCATTCGTACGTCTGGAAGGCTATTACACCTACTAAATTTGTATAGTGTTTCATGTTGTAGCATGTGCTGCTCTTTTTTGTTTCTCGTAGTATTGTGGACCCAGTGATACCCATAGAGCAGGTAAAGACTTAAGGGTTTCAAGCAATCTTTAAGTTACAGAAGCTGGTTTTTCGCCTCAGCACTGGAGCCAGCAGAGTCTGTGTCACAGCAGGAAGTTCTCTGTGTGACTTGGAATCTTTTATTTTTATAGCTCTGTCAGACTGAAGTTTTCTTAACATTACTGTGAAATAGGCAAATGCTCATGTTTCCGATGCGCTGGTTGGCAAACCATTTAGCTGAATAGTCCAAGAACTTGTTGTATTGAGTTTTCAGACAGAGAAGAGGGTGTGCGATGCAGCAGCAAAACTCTGTGAAAAAAGCAGGACTTAATTGCAGCAAGCATAAATATTTTACATCTCATACAAAATTAAATCATTTGTATTTAATGACAGTTCTTGGAGATTAAAGATGTGCCCCTCCATAACAATTTGCAAGGTATCTTTTCAGTTTCAGAATGAAGGGGCAGTTACTATTTTACATCCTGAAAAAGACTTCACTTGGAATTGTTTTCACAGCAGGTACTTAGATTCCTTCTCTTTCATCTCTAGTTGTGGTTTCGTTCCTGATGCATGATCTGTGACCAGTCACGCGAATCAGTGTAATAAAGATACAAACCCCATTAAGGTTATAATTAGTAGAACTCATGAACCATTCTGCTGATAGTATAGGAATGTTTTAAAGATCTAATTTTGCTGTTGCTTCAGTTCCCGTGACCCCCAGTTTGGTATTTCACATGGTGCAGAGAGGCTGCACTGAGTTTGATTGCTAGAAATGCCCATTCATCTGGAGACTCACCCAGAGGACTTGGTGTGCTGTTAGTGGTGTATGGGAATCTGTTGGCATAAAAATCTTTTGTTCTGCTGCCAGCATGGTAATTGCCCTCGATTTCCGTGAGGTGGTTACACGCAGCATGGGCAGGTTTGATCTGCAGTTAAGCATTTTATGTAAGCAGAGCATACTTGTTGTGTTTGTGCCATCTCCACACCTCACTGAGGTGGTGGAAACTGAAGGCATTTGCACAGATCATATTTAAATACCTCTACATTTCTGAGAGGAAAATGATTTGCAGCAGTAGGGCTCTGAAAAATAAATGTATAGAGCTCACCTGTACATATGAAAATAATTCTTTCCTGCAGTGCAATGCTTAAAAAACCAGAACCAACAAACCAGAATGTAATGGATAGCAAGCTGTAACCTGTTGAGGCTTTTTTTACTTATCTTGTGCAAGAGTTTGGTAGTCTTTAGTCAAGAATAAAGAACTCCTGAATCTCTGAAATGATTTAAGAATGTAGCTCTTTTCCCATGGTGATGCTGTGGGATGTCATTCATCCTGCAGAAGAAGATCAATCTTGGATCCTATTAATTGTGGAAACAGAGCCCACTGTTTTTCAAAAGCACAAGGAGTCTAAAATAACCTCTAACTCGCCAGCTCAAAGTACACTGAGAGGTCTTTGGATAAAGTATTGTACCGAAGCATGAAGGTATCTGTAAGTTATTTGGAATGTGCTATTTTTAGGACATGAATTTACAGTTTTGTGCAGTTCATGATCCCAAGTGTGTGCTGAGTAGAACTAATCTCTCTCGCAGTGCCAGACAGCGCCTGTTTTAGCAAATAATTTAATTCAAAACCTCTTCAGAATGTCAGCCATCAGAGTGAAATGTAGCTCGGAGATAGCGTTTGAGAAGAATGAATTAATGTCTTCACTGTATGGAGTTTGAAGTTTGCCGTTGGAACAGTAGTTTAGGGAGAACTAATTTCCAGTGTGTTATTGGAGAAACAGTACCTGAACATAAATTGCTTCTTGTCTCAGCGTGTTGGAACACAGACAAAGCAACTGCATCTGCTTCTGCTGTCCTTGAAAACTGGAGGGGGCAGAGCTGGTGTCCTCTGGTACCTGCACCTCATCCCTTACTCATAAATGAGTGCCTGGAGTTCTTACTAGGGATGCTTATAGAAGGAGCCAGCAGGAATTAAATGCTGCTGGTTGCCTTATCAAGGGCACTAATCAGTCTGGCGGTATTGTATGTTCTGTCTTGAGGCATGTGCTTCAAGCGTTGTGGTGTGTGCTCTTGATCTTGGTGTCTCGCGGCTGTGATTGCCTCTATACTCTCATCATAACTACTTCCAAACTGTTGTCTTTTCAATGATGATATCTCAACATCTTAATTTTTCCGTCTCAGCTCTTTGATTAAGGCTTTTGTGTTTGTCCGTATCTGTCCCCACTGTGTGTGGAAATAGTGCTGTGAAATCAAACCATGCAGACAAGTTTTTAGCTACAAAGAAAATCCTGCCCTGCAGAACTTGTAAATGTTTAGAAATAGTCCCTGGCAGCCAAAGCTAACTGGAAGTTGGTTACCACAGTGGTGGACCACAAGGAGTGATGCCAGCATAGGCATTGAACGTTGGGATTTGTTTTGGCCCACAGAACCAAAGACTTGGGAGTTCCTATGCAGTCGTCAGCTTACCTGTTCAGCCTAGCTGCTGTAAGTTGTATTTCAAAACCGATTCAGATCTTCACATTTGATTTGTTGTGCTTTGCCTCTCCCTTGTATTGTGCAGCAGGCCAGGCTGTTTCACCACCTCCTGTATAGATGAGTTAACTACTTAGCATTTTGTATACAGAGAATGAGCGAAGCAGCTCTTGCGGTACATTCTCCATGGCTGATTGCTCTTTTATGTGAATAATTGGCAGCATGCACGTTATTTTATTCCTGCAAGCACATGTCAAATGACATTTAGTCTGAGACTTAACATTTAGAACTAACAAAACGTTCAGTCCTTTAGATTATAGGAGCTGAATGTGTTAGATGCTGCTACCGCAGTCCTTGCTCACAGAGAAGCAATCTTAAGATGATCTGGACCAGTCCTTTTTCACTGTATCATTAGAGCTTTTGCCAAACTTTAGTGCTCTGAAAAAAAACCCAGAAGAGTTTATTCCTGGCCTGAAAATGAAAATCAATATAGCCCAAATTAACATATCAGAAAATTAATTGGGTGCTCAAACTGTCAGGTTAACTGTCGTGCTCTTGAGACTCTGACCATAAACTGCAGCTAAACATTCTACAGACTGGGAGTAAAGCTGTAGTAACTCTGGATTTGCCACAGTTTCTGCTTTGGCAGCTCACTCTGCTCCTTGCAGGCTTGCAGCTTATTCTGAAAGGACTTCCTAACCAAAATGAAATCTAGGGAATGTTTCTGCCAGTTCTAGCAGCAGCTGTCAGAAGTAACCATGGATGTTTTGACTACTTTTTTCAATTAATGACTTTCAAATGGAAGTACTGCACTTTGGCTGTGCTTTGGGTTAGAACATCACATCCCCTGAGAAAACTGTTGGGAGTCAGGGAGTAAAACATGGCAAGTTTTGGCAAATATGTTGCCACTTAGTCGATTTCTGTTAGGCTTACCTGTTAACTTTCAGAGGCAACTTGCAAGATTCAGAGTAAGAGGGAATAATACTAGTTGTTTATCAAGAAAACTTGAAGCAACAGAGCTTAAAGTAGGGCATGTTGGGCAAAAGTGTTCTGTGATTCATAGATTCCTAGAATGGTTCAGGTTGGAAGGGACCTTAAAGATCATCTAGTTCCAACCCCCCTGCCATGACACCCCACTAGACCAGGTTGCTCAAGGCCCTATCCAGGCTGGCCTTGAACACTTCCAGGGAGGGGGCAGCCACAGCCTCCCTGGGCAACCTGTTCCAGTGTCTCAGCACCCTCATTGTGAAGAATTTCCTCCTGATGTCCAGTCTAAACCTCCCCTCTTCCAGCTTGGAACCATTAACCCTGGTCTGACCATTGCAAGCCCTTGGAAACAGCCCCTCCCCAGCTTTCCTGTAGCCACCTTCAGGTACTGGAAGGCCATAAGATCTCTCTATAGTCTCTTCTCCAGGTTGAAGAGCCCCAACTCTTTCAGCCTGTCCCCATAGGAGAGGTGCTCCAGCCCTTCATTCATCCTCATGGTCCTCCTTTGGACACATCCCAACAGCTCAAATCTCCTTCCTGTGTTGGAGGCTCCAGAACTGGATGCAGTACTCCAGATGGGGTCTGATGAGAGCAGAATAGGGGCGGAAGATCACCTCCATTGTCCTACTGGTCACACTTCTCTTGATGCAGTTGGCTCTCTGGGCCACAGGCAAACAAAGAAAGTCAGCAATTGTGGCAACACAACATGCATTTGTTTTGCTGAATTAATTTTCTAGATAGGAGTGTAGGCCGGAACAACTCCATCTGCAGGTAATTTTATGATCCCTGTGTAAATACTTCAAAGCTTTGTTACTTGTTTCAGGAATCAGTTTTAAACAGCTTGCTTGGTCTGCTTTATTCCTGAACCTTAGATCTCAAACATGCCTGTTTATTAATATTATCAATTTTGAGCACTTTGTTTATCAAGACAACAGAAATCACAAGTCTAGGGAGTATGGTAGGGATAGCTTTGGTTTTCAGCAAACTAATTTAGAAGGGAGAAATTACTTTAGTCCAGTGACTCGTTTGATTAATTTTAATCAGGAATCTCAGTCAAAACTGAGTCCTGCTAATTGTGGGAAACAGAGTGTAGTTTGTAGGAGTGAACAATTTTCAACAGGTAAGAGCTGGTAAAATAGGACTAATCATCAACTCCCTGTTTCTGAAGAGAGCAGTTTCATTTGAAAGGACTTTATTTCCAGAGGAATCCAGAAAACACATTCTCTCAGTTGTGTGATGAATAAATGTCTGTCATGAGCTGAGCATTACGTACTGCCATAAGCTGCTGATTTTGTACAGAGCATGTTGTGTAGCAGAGGCTCTGACACTGAGGAACATCTATTTCTGATTCATGGGATTGCTATGTTCGGGTGAAAGTCCATGAGCTGAGCTGCTTTCTTGTTGCTGGAATACGGACAGTTTCCATGTGCCTTCGCTGGGTTATTCTCTCCCACATCACAGTAGTCCTTTAAGTGCAGTGACCCTCAGCTGGCAGTGTTTGCTTTGATAAACTGAGATCTCAGAGTTGCTGTTTGGCGTTTTGGGGGTTCCTAAAAGACAGTTTCTGCAGTGGAAGATGTTGCGAAGGAACAAGGCAGAAAAACCCAACATTGGTCATTATGTACTTCCAGTAATTATCTTTCTGTGCTTTAATGAACGCAGTGAGGTTTTGAGGTGTTTATAGGATTACACATTATGGTTCGTGCTGGCCACAGCTATTACAGAAACACTGAACCCTTGGGACTTCCTGAAATGTGAGCTACTGCTGCTTTAAGATTCTGTAGTGGTTGGAGTTTGCCTGTCAGTTCCCAACAGATTTGCCTAATGTTCCTAGAAACTTGCTTTCTTTGAAGCTAATTTCCAAATGTAAACATATCTGTAATGTGCTTTATGTTCGGAGCTGGGAAAGAACCTCAAGTGCATTTCTGTTACAGACACAAGTGGCTAAACTAAATGCTTCCAGAACATGGAACAGCCTAGTGAAGCCTCAAATTAACCTTAAAACATCCGTTTCATCTTGAACTGCTCTAACTGCAGTTGTCTGTAGTGGCTACCTGTCAGCGATGGGTAGTGTGCTGGAGGGCTTTGCTTCCAGTGTTCCCTCTGACTTTTTTTGACAGTATTTAGCAGATTACAGTCAGACTGTCTCCAATTCCACTTCCAGCTGGGGCGTGTTCCTGCCTTGTCTGGTATGCCAGCTCACTATCTTCCTTCAACCGCCTTAAAAACATATTTTCCCACAAACTGTCAACCTTTGTCTCAGTTTATTTTTAAAGTGCAAGGGAGGTAACGTACTGTGTAACTAAAAGCATCATCCCGGTTGCTGTACGCTTGTTTCACTTCCTTCTAGTTCTCCTTTCCTTTCAGTCTCAGTCAGTTCAGGGAAAAAATGCTTTTGCTTTATAGAAGATCTCTGAGCATCTTCAGCTTTGCGGGCACAACAGATCTGGTTTCAGCAGGAGACTTTATGGGAAAGTGTTGGTTATTGATGTCTGCAGGTCTGCTCTTTCTTCCCTCACACTAAATAAATATTTGTAAGAAAGAGGAATGTGCTTGCTACAGTTGGGTGTGAGCACAGACCTTTTTACTGCATTTTTGTGGATTGTGTAGATAATTTACAGTAGAAGTTACTTAATCTGACTTGCAGTAACTTTTACCCAGTTACAAGAGAGGGGAATTCAGGTTGCAGATGGGTCAGAGGAGGTCAGTGCTTTGCAAAGCCTCCCTAGGGCTGCCACAACAAATCACACCTTTGCCATAAGGCAGGGACACGGTTGTGCCAGTGGACAGTGAACATACCTTAGAGAAATAGTGTGAGTAGTGTGATACCTGCATTAATTATCCTACAAAATAGCATTTGGGAATTGGTTTATTCCAGACTGTTAACTGCGCTGTGATTTCTTGCTGACCTTCAGCTGGTCAGACAGCAGAACCAAAGCAGGGGGAACATAACTTTGGAATTCCCCCTTTGAAAACCGGTGGTCAGAGCCAAACTGCCTTGCCTATGGCTTGTAAACCTTCCCAGCATGTTTGCAGCTAAGTCTTACTGTCCCATTAATAGCTGATTTAAGTAATGTCTGATAGTAAGACTGTTTACAGAGAGGTGGTGTGGACAGACCAGGGCAAAGCAGCTGAAAGCCAAGGGACTGACATTCTGATGTTTATTACTGTATACTGGATGTTTTCAGGATGTCACCTGGTGCCTGTTTTACACACAAGAATGCTCTTACTTATTTAATGGTGAGGAATGTACACATTTACTGGTCCCTGAACTAGTGACTTTAAAGTGTCTCAGTTGAAAAAAACCTGATGTTACACTTGCAGTACTGCAAGCTTTGGTACCACATGTAAATAGGATTTGTTCTTCTCTTCTAGGAGATGCCTAATTCTGTCTTTTTGGTAATGGAGGTATGTGTTAACATGTGTATATTTGTTTCTGTCTGATTTTAACGAGGATTTTTGGACACTACTTCTTTGCACAACTGCAAAATAACCAGGACTTGTTAAAGCAAGCAAGCAAGCCTGAAAAGTAGATTAGAAATTTCCCATCCACTGCTAAATTGATCAGCAGTGATTGTTTCATAAATTATTCAGCTTTGTGTTATGATGCTCTAAGTATTGATAAAGTGTTATACTTCAAATTATTAATTAAATAATTGACCCAACCATTTTGAAGGAAATAGCTGTGAAGGACCTTCTGATTGTCATGAAGAGATTACCAAGTAAAAATCAGATAGCAGATGCATCGGTGCTTGTGTTTTGAATCAAGAACTTCTTTTTTTTAACAGTACTGCAACGGTGGGGATTTGGCAGACTACTTACAAGGTAATCGATTACTGTATTTATTTCTCTGTTAAACAGACTGCAAGAGCTTGTTATGTTTTGTATTCCTGCTTCTGAGACTTTTTGCTTGTGGTTTAAACATTCTTCTGCTCATGGAGTGTTATTACAAACAAAATTTGGAGCAGAGATGTTAATCTTCATATTTTTTCATGATGAAAATACTCTTCTACTTGCCTTTCATCTCAGTATGTTGAAGGAATATTTTTGTGAACAGCTATTGTTATGGTAACTGTGTATGTTAAGAGCCTAATTCACTTCCCATTAAAACCCTTGGAAAGGCTCCTACAGTATAATCCAGCTCCTGCCTTCAGTGGTTTCTCAGACTGCAGAGTGAGATGATATACCTTCCAAGGTGGCTTTCAAAAGTATGGGGGGGGGTTCCCCTTCAAAATAAATTTTATCACAGATGACAGTTTTGAGCACAGTGGTTATCTGCATCCCCATAATAAGTTGTGTAAAGAACAGGCTTTATAGCTTCAGGTTCTAATGTGGCTGTAGATTGATTTAATGTTCTAAACTGTTAAGTTCTTTTATTTTCTTGGCTCCTTTTCACTTTTTAGTGAGTTTAGAATTTAACAGTGATTTAGAATGTTTACACTTAAAGTGATACAAGTTGAATAAAGCAGTATAAGAACAGGTAATTCAGAATACTACAGCTAATATAAAGCTGGAGAGCTGTATAGATTGTATGTGTTTGTAGAAAGACACTGGAAATCGGCTTATTCCGAATGCAGTTCACTGTGATTTGACATCTTCATTCTTTTCACTGTTGATTGCTGTGAAGTTTATTGCTTTTTGCCCAAAGGTACTGGTATTTAGTTTCTTATCTGCTGATGTGTATGTTATTTCCAGCTAAAGGAACTCTCAGTGAAGATACCATCCGAGTGTTCCTCCAGCAGATTGCAGCAGCTATGCGTATTCTGCACAGCAAAGGAATCATTCACAGGGATCTTAAACCACAGAATATTCTGTTGTCTTACGCCAGTCGTAGGAAGTCAAGTGTCAGCGGCATACGTATCAAAATAGGTAAATATGCTTTTCTCTGGTCTAGGAGTAAATCATCTCTCTTGGATTGGTTCCTAACTCAGAAGTGTCTTTGTAGGTAAAGCACAGTGTGCACACAAGATATGGTGTGCATTGAATTGGTGTAAATCGGGCAGTAAATCTAGAATGATGAGCTTTGTGCTTTAATGCAGATTCTCAGTATAAAAATGATTGAGCCATAAAGACCTTTTTGATTAAACCTGCAGGAAAAAGAAACCTATTGTGCTACTGTTTAATTAGACATAAACCAGTAACATTTCAAACCTCCAAGCAGCCTTTAGCCCATTTCAAAGTGGTGCATTTGCAAGGCTCCAGTTGTGGCTCCAGCTGGGATTTATTTTTTTTGTGGTGGACCCTACTAAGGGGTTATTTGAGAACTTGAGAAATGTAGGTTATGACCTATTTTTGATAGGAGGAGGTTTGGCATCGTAACCAGGGAGAGATGTCAACTGTTCAGGATAGTGCCAAGCTCCATTTCAGCAGACACTTTAGAGTTCTAATCTCTTACTATTGTCTGTACAGTGTCCATTCAAAAATACCTTGCTTTTAACCAGTTTCTTTCCTATGCTATTGCTCAGCCACAATCTGAGATCTCTTCCAACTAACTCTGTCTTCTAAACAGTACAGAAGGAGACAGAACTTCCTCTTGCTGTCTTTACTTGGTAGTTTCTGATGCTTTTGCCTACATGAAAAATTCAGGCATCTGAAACTTGACTTTTAAAAACTTCTACCTGCCATGATTTCACTGAAGCAGATTGTATATTCATCACTTTAATGAACCATTTATATTTAGCCACTGACTTTAATCCTTTCCTGCTGACGCCAGACAGCACACTCTGCAGCTGGGGAGAAGGCAGAGCTGAGCAGCAGTTTGTGCAGATGATGCTTCTGCTGTTTCTTGCCTTCCTATTGGAAGATGATGCACGACTTTTCCAGTGTAACTCAGATTTTGCTATCTCAGGTAGTCGGCTGTACATTTTACCTGTCTTTTTCTCTCTAGCTGTTAGTTTTAACAAATTTCAGCGAAAGACAGAATCATCTGTAGACTAAAAACTTGAAAATTATCTTTCTTTCTATTGACAAGTGTGTTTCTTTATGTAGCCGACTTTGGCTTTGCTCGCTACCTGCATAGCAACATGATGGCTGCAACTCTGTGTGGTTCCCCTATGTATATGGTAAGTGACAGTACGTTTGAGGCTACGGTGCTTATCTGAAACATTCCTCTGCCAGAACAGAGTAGCATACTGCTTGCAGATTGGCAAATGCCTCCTGTAGCTTCAGAAACGTTAGGGGCAGCATGTAGTTCACCTTTTCAGTGTTTTACTAGCTCCTTTATTTCTTGTGGTTTGGAGAGCAGAATAGTTAAAATTACAGAATCACTGAGTCTGGAAAAGACCTCTGAGATCATCCAGCCCAGCCCATGTGGTAGCATCACCACAATAAGCTAGACTAAGTGCCACATCCAGTCTTTTCTTAAATACCTCCAGGGATGGGGACTCCTCTACTTCCCTGGGCAGTTCATTCCAGTGTCTGATCGCCCTTTCCATGAGGGAGGACTTCCTAACATCCAACCTAATCCTCCCCTGGCAGCTTCAGGCCCTGCCCTCTTGTCCAGCCCAACCCCCACCTGTCTAAACTTCCCTTTAGGTAGTTGGGGTGTGATAAGATCCCTCCTGACACTGTTTCTTATTGCTGTGGGGAGGAAAAGTCTTAGGGAATTTAAAGGCAGTGCATCTTAGCGTTAATTTTTTGGCAAAATAGTTTCTTTCCAAATTATACACTTAGTTTTCCAGAAGTAGGGCAATGATGTCCTTCCCAGTTTCTAAGAAAATGAAGGATTACTGAATACAGCCTATAGGAGTTTTAGACTAGTACTTGAGCTACACAAGAAGCCCGAAGCAATTAGGAGTTAATTGCCATTAGTTTTGACTAAGTAATGTGCTAGTGAATCAAGCGTTGAACTGTCAGACTTTGGCCCTATCTGTACTGTGCTGTATGGTTGTGGGAAGATAATTTTCCTTTCCCTTGACTTGTTCTTGTATGTGTAAAATGGTGATAATGATATCCCTTAGGAAATCACAGAAGCATTACAGTTGGAAGAGGCCTAGAAGATCATCCAGTCCAAACGGTTACTGTTAATTTAATCTTGCTGTAAAGAGTCTCTGTTAATACTGCTCCGACTGAACTGTAGAGTTGACTTTTGCTTTTTATTCCCTCTTACGAGATTTTGCTGTTCTTTCCAGGCCCCTGAAGTGATTATGTCTCAACATTATGATGCTAAAGCAGACCTGTGGAGCATAGGAACTGTGATTTATCAGTGTCTTGTTGGAAAACCACCTTTTCAGGTAACATTTTATTTCCTTTTCCTTGTTTTTACTCTCATGCAAATGCCTAGGGCTTTTCCTTCCAGTTAGAGAAGTGATGATGTCTGAGTGCAGTGTCCATGGTTCAAAGGCCAGACCACTTGGGGATACCAAGGGAGAAGGTGCTCATATTTAGTGTGTGACAACAGTGTGTTCAATCCAGAGGAAGTATATGAGGATCGTCGGTACTGAAGTCACTGCTGCGCTTGGGATTCTCTCCTTTAATGCCCATATGCAAAAGCCTTCTTTTTGTGTATGTGTGCATAGCTACAAAAGCTTTTTTCTCCATGAAACCAAGCTTTAATTCAGTACATTTTTATTTGACAGGCAAATAGTCCTCAAGATTTGAGAATGTTTTATGAGAAGAACAGGAATTTGATTCCTAGGTATGTCACTGTGGCCTTTCCTGTCACTTACATTACCTGATTGAACACTTTCTCATCTTTGGGAGTGCCTGGGGTTCATAAATATTTTTGGTGTTTCTGTCATTAAAAGGCAGAGGTATGATAGTAGTGACTCCTGTTGCATCTTGCCTTCACTGTGTGTTGCTGAGGTGAAGGGACTCTGTGCTATGGCTATAGAGCATGTACAGTGAAGTCTTGGGGATGTGGCAGAATGCTGACTTCCTGAAATTTAATGTGCTATGCATTATTTAATGCATGCATTAAATTTAATGCATGTTTTACTTCCTCTTGTGTGCAGTATTCCTAGGGAAACATCAGCTTATCTGGCTGACCTGCTGTTGGGTTTGCTTCAGAGAAACCAAAAAGATAGAATGGACTTCGGTACGTAACTCCTCATTTTGCTCTCTTGATTTTTCCTTGTTAGCTGTATTCATATGACTAGAGTAACTGCGGTGACCTTTTGTCTACAGCCAATTACATGAAAAGTGAAGTGTTTTTTTTCTTCTCTGTTACCATAAGGAAGGCATAGTATCCAAACTGTGTCTTTGGGTAGCTGTCAGTAATAAATCTTCACTTTGTTTTTCATTAGTAAGACATAAATTAGTTGTAATTCTTTCAGTTGTGACCTTTTCATTAGTGTTACCTAATATACTTTAAATTTCCTGTCACAATCTTATTTTTAAGTCTTATTTACTTAAATTGATGCTTTTGCTTTGGATGGGGAGCAAGTATCTCTGATGTATATGAGGTGTTAGTTGTAGAAATACGACAAAGAGCAACCACTTTGGAGGCAAAGTTGCTTGAGATGGTTTCTTCCCTGTTGTTCTCACTTGTAGACTACAAATACCATGATAGTATTCATGGAGTTACAAACTGTGTGCATTTGATTTGCCCTTGAAAGCTCTGTGTGTGCATCTCTGGGGGTGATGAGAGATGTGCTGTTCCTCAAAATTTGTCTCTCCCTGCAAAGATGAATTCGCAGTACTGCGCTTAGGCACTGCCAACTGTAGAGACTTTAGCAGTGAAGTGTTTTCACTGTGGGTTTAAGCCCAAAAATAGTAGAAACAACAATTTCATCTTTGTATTTTGTTAAGTTTTTAGATTTGTAAACCATGCACTGACTGACGTTTGTGAACTGTTAGACATTACTGCGGGGGCTGAGTTGGACTGCACTTTGCACTGACTGGGATGTTAAACTAGACAGATGCCCTTTTAGCAGAAGTTAACTTGACTCCGGTTTGCTGCTGTGCTTGGCTCTTTCTCTTTAGCTGGAGATCTTTGGTTACAGGACATTGTTATACCTCCAAAGCCTCAAAGTGGTTTTGTTGACTAGTTTTTCCTTCACCCTAAGTTCTAAGGTCTCATGATGCTGAGATCCTAAGGTGAGTTGCAGTGCACAGAGAGACGTGGCCAGTTGTTGTTTCTGCTTGCAAAACGTCAGCATTGCTCTTCAGTTACACATGAAAGCTTGGGTTTGGTGCAATAATGAAATACACAAGTGATGACTTCATTGTGTGTATCCGTGTTTATTTGTGATAAGAACGCTCTGTTTGTTAGGCTGTGGAGAGAGAAAAGTTCAAAAGGTGGTTTAGTTCTTTACTCAAAGCTCTGTGCTCTTCTACCTAGCTACTTTATTTTCACATTTTCAGTTCCTGCTGTTTTGCTTCAAGAAATATCAACCTTTTTTTAGTAATTTGGAATTTAAAACATCAGTGCTAGTGTAACTGAGGAGCTGCTCTTCTGAGAAGAGGCATGGTGTGTGACTGACATAATTGAACTGCTTTGCGTGAAAAGTATTCAAGCCAGATCCAGAGAAAAATCACCGTAACTGGGTAAAATGTCCTGGATGGCAGCAAGGCTGTTCAGAGGTCGATACATAAATCAGTACGTGTAGAAGAATTAATACATCACAAACACGCACTTTGAGTAATTGATTCCAGTTTTCACTCTGGGTGTGCTGATCCCTACAGATTCTTCAAACACGGGAAATTCACTCTATCGTTTGTGGTAGTGGGAGAATGAATTTGTGCTTAGAAAGAAAAATAGAAAGCAGAATGGTAGTGATGAAAGTCATGTTTTCCTTGGCTGATTCACTTAAAGGGCCTCAAAGGGGCTGCTCTGGAATGTGCTTAGCAAAGAGACTGAAAAGGAGAGTGAATAACTGAGCCCAGTTGCCTGTTGTTAAAGTAAAAATAGCATTGGAAATCTTGTTGATCTTCCAGCGATATAAAGTAGAACAGCAGGTGTTGTACAAAAGCTCGAGAACACCTGATCCTCGTGTTAATCATTACACTGTGCTTTCCTTACAGCTGGCCTCCCTCCCTTATCTCTCAGGGAAGAAAGTGCTGCTGAAGGAAGAGTAGATACTGCAGGCTTCAGATTCTTTGATTATTTTCTTTTTCCTTGTTATTTGCATAGGTCTGATGAACAGCGTTGTTCTCCTACAACATTAAAGTTCCCCAAGCCCAGCAGCTCTCTTCCATCAACTTTCAGTTTCCTCTAACTAGCTGGAGGTTTCTTCATGTAGAATAAAACCTTTCTATTAACCTGCTAACGAGCTGAGCTGGTTACACTAGTCAATACAATGCAGTTCAGCATGTCCATTTGCAGCAAAAGCCAGGCATTCCCATTGCAACAGTCACAGGGTAACTGAAGAGATTGTTCTATGAAACCGCTGGACAGGTTGTGTTCTGCACTTGGGAGGCAGGAAGGAGAATGGCTGTTGCTCTCATATGACTTAAGGCCACCTAGGGAGTAGCATTAATGGGTTCAAAAATAAGCGTCAGGCCTTGGGAGAGAAAGGCAGAAGTGAAAATATTTTCAGTGTTTGATGTGAGAGATGCTCATCATTTTCAAAGAGCAAATTAAAGCTGAGTTAGTACCACACTGAACACAAGGAACACTGTTTTGGGGGGAGCATAGGAAGGCTTCTTTGGTCCGTGGTCTGTAACAGCAGTCATTAACTGTCCTCCGGTGGTGCACACTGATTTGCCTTGCTGGCTCTGCTGTTTGAAGTTACCCAATTGATTTTAGTTTCTTTTCCAAATACTATAGCAACATATAACATAGCTTTAATCTTTCATGAGCTCTTCACCCTCTGGCTCTGAAATATTGATTTCTGGGAAGGCAACCATTTATCACCATCTGCAATACATTCTGTAAATTCTGTGTCTATTGTATGTTTACTCATCGTGGTGGTTGTTTCTTGTTCTACAGAAGCATTTTTCAATCACCCTTTCCTGGATCAGATATCAACAGTCAAAAAATGTAAGCAGTTGTGTTTTTCCACTTATCTGTGTGAATGATGAATGTTGGGGGCTGGAATGGAAAAACTATCCCACTAAAAATTTCAGAGAGGTTTTCCTGGGTCTAACTGTTGTGCTCTCTTGTGAGCCCAAGTGGTGAATCCCCTTTTTGTGTTACACTGGACTGAAACATGATACTTATTTACTAGTTCCTTTGGCATTTCAACTGAACTTAAATACCCTTGTGGGTTTAAGGATGTGCTGTGCTTATAAGTTGTGTAAGGGTTGATGAATCAAAAGCAGTGAGGAAATGAGTTGTTTGAAATTCAGCCTTTCAAAATCATTGTCCCATCTTTATCTCCCTGGTTTTGTCTCCTAGCTTGTCCTGTACCCGTGCCCACATACGCAGGCTCAGTCTCTGGCAGTTCCTGTGGTAGCTCTCCTTCATGTCGTTTTGCTTCCCCTCCAGTAAGTTCTCTGTTCTACAAAACAACTCTAATGTTCAGCCAAGACTTTTAGATCTCTCAGTGCTTGGACAGTGTAAACATTGATGTTTGGGAACACAGAGCAAGGAATACCCTACCTTTGCTAGAAGAGTAGCAGTGGTAACATTTTTGTTCTCTTACTCCTTGTCTTGTATTTTGTGGTTTTGTTTTGTTGAAGGAAAAAGAAAAGCATATACACAATAAACGCTGGGGTAGCAGAACGTTAGATACAGTGATACGGTTTGAAACCCAGGGAGTGGTACAGATAATTCTTGAATGTTTATCAAGGTGCCTAATGCTGATCGCAACTTGTGAGTTCAGTTTTACAAGGCACTTGGGAGAGGTGCATCAGTATCATCAGGAAGGACTGAATAACTACTACTGTTTAAATTCCCAGCCTGTTTAATACAGAACTGTCTAAATTGACAGTATTTGAAATTTCCAAATCCAATTTCTCATTCTAAATGCTAAAGAGATTAAAACTGTCCCAATATTTATCTGTTGGATTTTTGTCAAAGCTAGTGGTGATTCTTAGATTAGAAGCTTTGTAGTTATGAGCGATTCTGCATTCTGAATCACTAGATTCACAGTGGGATTTTTACTTCCTTTTTCCAGTCTCTGCCAGACATGCAGCATATCCAGGAAGAAAATTTGTCTTCCCCTCCACTGGGTCCTCCTAACTATCTTCAAGTCTCTAAAGACTCTGCCAGTACCAGTAGCAAGAACTCCTCTTGTGACACAGATGACTTTGTTCTTGTGCCACACAATATCGCTTCAGACCACTCGTGTAAGAAACTGTCTTCTCTTTACATTGTAAAGCAATGTTGTTTCCTAACGTACCTTTATATTCTGTTACTGACTCTTTATTTTCCTCTAAATGTGTCTCAGTTCACAACTGTTTAGTACTGCCTGGGACATTTTCACCTTCACTTGTGTAGCCAGGTATGCCAAAGATACCAACGTGACTTGAAGTCATGGAAAACAGTTGGATTTGTCAGTAGAAGGAAGGAGTCAGTTGTAAACAATGGCTGGTAAACTCAAGAAATCTCTTAGTGGAGACAGGCCCGTTGTTAACCCTGGATGACCTGAACGTTTACAGCCTGTGCTATACAGCTTTAGATAATAAACGAGTGCAGCTAAAACCATAAAACATTTAATGTGAAAGGGAGGGCCTGTACAGTAAAAACACTTGGACAGATGTAGCTCGCTGTCATTTTAGGACATCGCTCAAACCTGAATTGCTGCTAAGGAGCCAGTCAGCTGATTTCTGTACGTCACCACCAGATAGTGTTAAATGTTTGACTAAATAAGTGCCTGAAGAGTTTCTTTAGTATAAATTTCCTGATGATAAACCTAGTGCTTCTAAGCAACAGATTTTATTCCAAAATTATTATAGTAGTTCAACCAAAAAAAAACCCCATGGAAACAAAACAATAAAAGTTGTTGTAGAACTGTTTTCCCGGTTATATTTCTGTTGTCAGTCAGTTTGAGATATTTTCATTTAAAATAAACCCAGCTTGTGGAAAACTTTTCTATCTTCACAGAAAACTGTCACTTCTGCAACATGATTATTAGAGATTAATAAGATTTTGCTTCATGATGGGAGTTTTCAGTGTGATCTCCTCTTTGTTGTAGATGATATGCCACTGGGAGCAGCTGGCAGGCGGGCTTCAAGCGAGTTCTTGATGTGTGGAGGGTAGGTGTGCTAAGCTTTATCCAAAAGAAGTTTCATGCTTAAATCAGTAGTGCAGCTGTAGAAGGGGGTTATGGCAGTGATGGGTTAAAGGAGCTGGGTGGACGTCCTTAAAGGTCAAGATGCCAGGTTGAAATGAATATGAGTATGTAAACAGCTTGAACTCAACAAGCTTTGCAGCAAAGTAGGTAGTTCTTAGTGTGAAGACCTGTCTTGATGGTTGTTATTGTTTTCACAGGCAGTCACCATTAAATATTTCTGGAAGCTCAGGAACTGTACAGAAACCATCCTCGGCCTCTTCTAGAAGTACTGCTTCTGGTACAGCTAACAGGTGTGTGATGTTCACATATTTCCTCTCTTTTTAAAAGTTTCTCTGCTTTTGTTGGGGTTTTTTTAATTGTTGGTGGCTACTGTGAAGAGAATTGAACTAGAAACTAGAATTGTTTTTTTCCTAGGGTTCCTACACTTCATGTTTTCTAATGGCTGATGGTTGACAGCTAACTTGGGGCTGTGATGCATCTCTCAAAGATTCTCTTTTCTTTAAGGAAGGAGTGTTCTTGTCTCCATTTACATTTTGAGTTGGTTGAAAGCAGGAACTTCAGAGATGTAACTGACTTGTCCTTTTGGGTGGTATGAAGCACATCACAGACTTCATTCAGCAAGTCCAGACACTGAATGCAGTATGCATTTTAAGAAGAAGTCGTGAAAGAAGAGGAATTTACAAAGCTCAGATTGCTGTGGCTTTGTGTCATGGGGCTGGATTATCTTGTATCTGGTAACTGGGAGTGCCTTCTGCACAAGCCAGTACTGTGAATTGTGTTTTTGTATCTCACAAGAGAGCAAAGTAGCCACCTGTGAAAGAGCTAAGCGTGTATTACAGCATTTCCATCAGCAGCACTGTTAATAAGTTCTCTTTCTTCCACGTGGTTGTGGACTAAGTTTGTGCTAGGCTGAAACTCAACAGTGATGCCTGAAATTTTCCCTGTAGTGCACTGGAAAATGGAATGTTTCGTTGTGTTGTTGAACTACTTACGTAATGGCTAAACAGGAGGGTTAGATTTGTCATTTGACCAAGTAAATGAATTTCATAATGTTTTCAGAACAAACAGAGGGTGAGTGGCTAAGTGGGGAGTAAAGCTATTATGTTGGGTGTATTTTTGGCTCATGCTAATGCTGCAGGGCTGCAAGTCAGCATTACTCGTCTGGAAATGCTTGTCACAAGAAAAGTTTTCTACTTTGTGCTGATCTTTGTGAAATCTGCTGACACTGGCTGTTGATGCAACTTCAGTCATACCTTTTCAGTTTAAGGGCAGTTAATGGGGATGAATTGTCCGTAAAGATCTATTTGCTCTGGATTAGCAACGTGAAACAACGTGTTATAAATATGTTGTACTTATTTTCAATCGAATCTGGCATCGCTGGGTGTAGCGTTACAGGTTTAATGAAAATAGCCCGGGTCTGTTACTGTGGGTTATGAAGCCACTCACTTCAAGGAAGATACTGAGGTGCTGGACTGGGTCCAGAGGAGAATAACGAGGCTGGGGAAGGGACTGGAGGGAAAGTCTGATGAGGGGAGGCTGAGGGAGCTTGGGGTTGTTTAGTCTGGAGAACAGGAGACTCAGGGACCTTATCACACTGTCACTTCCTGAAGAGAGGTTATGGGTGGGGATCGAGCCCTTCTCTCAGGCGCCTGGCAAAAGGATGAGAGGACAGGTCCTGAAGCTGCCAGAGGAGGGTTAGATTGGATGTTAGGAAGCCCTTCCTTACAGAAAGGGTGATCATGCACTGGAATGGACTGCCCAGGGAAGTAGTGAAGTTGCCATCCTGGAGGTGTTTAAGGGCTGACTGGCTGTAGCGCTTAGTGCTGATTGTGGTGACGTTTAGTCATGGGCTGGACTCGATAATCTCAGAAGTCTTTCCCTGTTATTTTTGTGAAGAAACTACAAGGGTAGAGGGTTGTGTGTTTAGGAGCAGGTGCTTGCTTTTCCCGCGTTCAGTGTTTGTACTATAAGAGTTTTAATTTAATTGTTGGTTGGGTAAATATAGTAACTGGCTGCTTGGGGTGCGGCCTGAAGGAAGCAGAATGTGTGACACTCTACAGGATGTTAGTTTGGGGGTTTGGGTTTTATTTCCTGAGAAATATTCTTTCATAGTGGGTGACTTTCTATTTTTTACAAAAGGTCATGCCCTATGAAACTAAACTCTCTGGTTAGCTGATCAAACTGAATGAATTGTTTCCAGAGCTGTATTGTAGAAGCTGTAACACTTCACAAGCTCCAGCCAGAGTAGATGGAAGCAGTTCAGTCTCCTGTGGCTAAGAATGAATTTGGTTCTCTGGATCTCAGAGCAACAAGATTTGCATGTAACTGAACACATCTGTGTTGTGTTTTCTCTAAGCACTCACAAACCACATCAGGCTTGAGGATGCCTGGCCAGAGTTTAGTTTTGGGTCTGGAGTTGAGGAGCCCTGATGGAAGGGCAAAGACTGTCTCATGCCTCTCCATCTCACTAACTCAACATTAATGCCTCCAGTTAGCTCACAGAGCTTGCTTGGATATACCTGCAAGCTGTGTGAGAGCAAGGGAAGGGATCGCAGTGTAAAAGTGCTTTTATGGCCTCCTCAGTATCACTGCCACAGTTTAAATAACATCAGCCTTCTGCTGCCTGTGTGCTCACAGCTGCCTTCCAAAGTACTCTGGAGTATCTAGAAACCAGTGGCAATAAAAGCAAAAGTTGATTTCCTTCTGCTAAGGAAGGTCTGTGCCTGTTAGGAACTAGTCTTTTATTCTCTCAGGGAGCAAAGAGAATATGACAAATGCAGTCAGAAACACAGATTTCTATTCAACTGTAGTTGTGTAGGGAGTGCTGTAATTTCTTTTCTAGAGCTTGTGGTAGAGCTTTTCTCTCAGTTCCTCTAAGAATTTCTAGTCTTCTCTGAACAAGGGATGAATAAATGACTCGATACTAAACTGTTTCTCCTCCAGAAAGCTCATTTGTTTGTAATTCTTTCCGTTGAATTCTGCTTTCCTTTAAAAGGGTCATTAACTGACTGCGTTGCAACGGTTTGAATGCCTTATCAGATAGGGAGCTAAGGTAAGAAGAGTCACTGACGCTGCACTTGAACCCAGGCAGTGCTAATCTGCACTTTGTGGAGGAGTGTTCAGGTGTGTGTGGGTTTGGTCATTTTGTCAGGCTTTGCTTACATAACGTGTTTTCCTCTCACAAGTTCACGTTGTCTCTTGGGATATCTCTGACTGTGCTTTAGTGGCTTTTGTACACATTCCAGCCCTGCTGCTGAACTTCCTGTTCTTAGCGCAGTGGGTTTTCCTAGAATGCTATTTTGAAGCGTCGTAAACAGAGCGGTCTGATTTGGCAGGAAGTCAGAGGAATCTGTAGGTCGCTGCGATGCGTGACGAAGGGCTTCAGCTGGTACTGCACACCCTGCTCAATCTGGTACCAGCCAGCGTAAGGAAGGTAGTTAGTAACAAACAGGTCCTGGTCTTCCTCTGTGGAGTGTCAGAGCTATATTAGAACATGCTGCAGGCAGGGAGTGTAGCAGCAGCTTATTTGCCTGTTTCCTAGATTTACTTGGCATTTCAACAATGGTACAGTTCAGAGAGAGACCTGTCTATCTCTATTCATCTCCTGTCTCCATATCTTCCAACTTCAGGCACTGTCAGCCTTCAGTATCCCCCCGCAGCGAAACGGCGCCGATCCCGGTTCCCACTCAGCTCCGGAATTACCAGCGCATAGAACAGAATCTCTCCTCTACTGCCAGCCCTGTGTCAAACCCCCATGGATCACCAAGGTGAGATTTTTTTATTTAATTCCTTTTCTCAATTCTAGTTCATGTTTGTACCCTGACAGATGTTCATGCTTTCTTGCTGAGGTCATTTTTTCCCCTGCACAAAAACATACTACAGAGACATTTTAATGGTAACAAATAACAGCCCTTCACAGTCTCAAGATCGTTGGATGGGCACTCAGAATTTTTCATGGAAACAAAATGAGCTTGTTCTTTAGCTCAAATGCAGCCCGAGAAGGTAAAAAGATGAAGTCTTGGCTTTTTTAATTCCTCTTTGTGTATTGTATGGCATTACTTCATGAACTAGAAAGTCAGCAATGAGTTATGTTTTGTTTTCACACATGTAGTGATGAGATGACCGCATTGTTCTGTAGAATATGAAGGAAACAATTTTTGGCATGCTGGTTAACCAGCTTGTCTTATTAAAAAGCTCTAATGTGCCAGACTTAGCTCTCTGCTTTGTGGTCTACGGGATCAGGCTGCTGAAGGTCAAAGACTCGGACAACTTGGAACTCTGGAGCTCTTTACAAAACATGTTTTTCAGGATCTCTGCTTTTACAGTAGTTACTATACTACACTTTCCCCTTTTCCAGTTCTCTGACCTGTATGCCAGACCCCATGTGAAATCTTTGTCATAATCATTGACCTAAGAATGGGCATTTGCAGCAAAAATTTCACTTGATTTTAAAACCCTGAATTTGCTGACCAGGTTGTCTGAAGATGAGGAATTCTCATGCTAAGGGAGAGCTCTTCATTTTCTCCAGTTAACAAATGTGAACAAAGGGAGATAAGTTTTGCTTGTTTCCAGTATGGAAAGCTTAAGTTACTCCCTTCGCTGCTTTTTCTTTAAATAGCAGTATTTTGTTACGTGAACATTATACTCCTCGGGGGATTTTGAAGCCTATCTCAAGGAATCACATAGCATGTATAACTCTTCTTTTCACCTTGGTAGAGCTGGCGTTGTGAGGCGCTCCAATACCAGTCCAATGGGCTTCATGAAGGTGGGCTCCTGCTCCCCAGTACCAGCTGACACTGCACAGGGGGTTGGGCGCAGGTTATCCACAGGATCTTCTAGACCATACTCTCCTTCACCACTAGGTAAGCCCCTAAATCCTTAGCCATTAGTAAAGGTTTATCTGCAGAAGTAATTGAGAACCTTAATTCTTGCTTGAAATGATCTTAAATTCTGCCCTACTAGGACACATTTTGAGAAAGAATTTCTGTTAAATGACTGAGGGAAGTAAACTCTCTAGGTTTTATTTTTCTTCATACTTCACCCACAAATGAAGATAAAGTGTAAATTCACATTTTCATTTTGTTTGTGTAGTTGGAACCATACCTGAGCAGCTTGGACACTGCTGTTGTGGACAACTTCAAGGACATGAATCAAGGAGTAGAAACTTCTCAGGTGAGTGACTTTGGACAGTGCAACCAGTACTTGTTTGATAGATTTCTCTGACGTTTGTGAAAGCACAGGAGAGCCAACACTATGTTACTATGGGCTAGTAGGAGCAAGCGATCCAGCTGTGGCTGTATCACACAAAATCACAGGAAGTTGGGGGTTGGAAAGGACTCAAAAGATCATCAGGACATATTTCCCCATAACTAATTTCTTGCACAGTAAGGGTGACGGAAGTCTCTCTCTCAACTCTGATAATGCCTGCCTTTAAACAGGGAGGGAAGGAAATGGTTCCTACCCCCTTGCTATCCACTTTTCCCCTCTTTACTGCCTTTGTCATTAAAGCACTTCCACACAGACAGAGGTTTTTAGGGCAGTGGGAAGAGGGTGAGGACTTCTGAGACAGGAGGAGAGATGGATGAGTGCTCCTGCTGGGCAGCACTGGGCAGTCACAGAGCGCTGCTCTTCCTCACAAGAGCAGGACCTGCATGTTTCTGTGTCAGCAACGTGCACCTCACCTCTGTGAAATGTCCACTCTGGCTATACAAAACACTTTCCCATTTGCCAGCTGTTGTCGGGTCCTTTTCCACCCTCCTGCTATTTTAGTAGTTTGCCCTGCTGCTCCTGGACATCTCAGTGTCCTCCAGTCCATGCAGGTTGCTGCTGCTTTGCAGCACCCTGGGATCTCCCAGTTCACATCTGGAAAGTCATGAGGGCTTCCAAACCAATCAGAAAAGCTTGGAAACCCTGAATCTGATGCCCACTAAACCTGTTCTAGCATGAGTTTTAGACAGGGTCTAGTTGATGGTTGGATTTGATAATGTTGGAGGCCTCTTCCACTCTGAATGATTCTGTGGATTATAATGAATGGTAGTAACAGGATTCTCAGAATCTGGTTCTGATAGACCAGCTCTGTCATGCCAGCCCTCAGAAAAGGGAGGAACAACTGTCAGTGTACAGCAAGCAGCATGTTTTCGTCATTCCCTTGCGAAGCTGTCTGGGTTCTAATGTTAGTGTTGCTAAGCGTTCAGCAAGCTTTGCAAGTCATGGATTATGGCATGCCAGCAGGAGAGAAAAAAAGATCAGGGAGAAACAGGAATTGAAGATATTCTGAGGTTGTTAAAGATGGAATCATGCTGCAATGACAGAAGGGCTGAGTATAGGAATAGGCAGTTCAACACACTGCTTTGCTCTGGGTGCATTTGGGGTGCATTTTCTTGTGTATCTAAAACACTAGATGCACTCTTTATTTTGACTCCTTAAGAGGTGATGTTGAAACTGCATTTGAAACTGGGTTTTTTTCCCTATTTAAACACTATCCAAAATCTACTGGAGATAGCAGAGCATCTTCGTTTCTTGGGGTAGCCGTATTTCATCTGTATGAAATAAGTTCTAGGACGTGTCTTAAAAATTGCCTTTGAGATTGCTCTGCCATTGTCAGCCTCAATAAAAGATAAGGCATGAGTGAATCCTCAGATTTGAAATAGTATCTCAAAAAAAACGGGTGTGTGAAGTGAATACAAAGCAGTGTTTATGCTCTTCTTGCTGTTTCTTTGCTTTGGAATGATTTTTTTTATCGTGTAGGGCTGTTGGTTTAATGCCTTTTGCCAATGTCAGACTGACTTGTCCTTGTAATGCACCACAACCCTGGTTTTATGTTTGTAAGGGTTTTTAGTGTTTCATTTCTACATCTGTTTTCTGCATTCCTTTTCTACTTTATTTCTCAATTTCAGATGACTGCAGTGGTAATTCTGTTTGTAAAATACCACAAATTGCAGCGAGGCTGTTTCTCAGTGCTTAAGTGGGTGTGGGAAGCTGCCTTTTGCTTCTGGGTGAAGTGAGGTCATCTGCACAGAGATTTTTGTAAGGGTTGAAGATGTCTGTTTTAGCTTCAAAACTAATTGAGCTGTTCTTGCTGCCAGAGGACAAGCTTTTAATTCAGAAGCGTGGTGGCAATGACATTAGAACAATAACCTGTGAGATTTAAGATTGTTTTCTGAACTGACAGGTGAGGACTCTCAGTACCATGAGATAGATGAGCAGAAGGATTACAAACAAGCACATTCTTGGCTGGGAAGTTAATGAGAAATAGACTCGATGCCTCTGCTGGAGCAATGGGCGGAAAGGCTGTCCTAAAATGTTCTGTTTAATGGAGTGGAAAGAAATAAAGATGAAATAGCTCATATTGAGAATCTAACTAGCAAAACCATAGGCTTGAGAAGGTCGAAAGATGTGTCCGAACAGCTGGGCACTTCTTTTTAAGCATACATTTGTGAAACAGGGCCTGTCTCAGCCAGCTCTTAAATGTCTTGGCTAGTCACTAGTGTTCCTTTTCAGGTTTGTTGTTGTTTTATCATTAACCGTGAGTGAATCTGTCACTTCAGCATCAGTTCTTTGAGATTACAAAGATGGAAAGTTGATCTGGGAAGCTGCGGCCATAAAGCTGAAGTCTTATGTACAGTTTGTAACTTTGCACAGTTCCTCATCATGAGACATAAAAATATCACGAGGAAGAGGGACTGTTTCATCACATTTTAGGTTCCTTTGAAAGTGGAGGGGCAGCTTTGGGAAGGTGAGATATTCATAGGAAATATTTCCTCACAGCCCTCTGTTTACCTGACTGCTTATAGCTCTTCCATTTTCATTTGTTCTAGGAGAGGCTTCCTTTGTACAGAGTAAGCTTTTGAAAAATAGTCAGATTAAAAACTGAATTACTAAAGTAATGATCCCAGAGCGTGCCATCTGAATAATTTGGGGGTCTTTAGGACTTTTTTTTCCAGGAGGTGAGCTGCCTTTTGTATCTGCAAATGAAGTCGTTAGGTACAAAACAAGTCATTAACATGCGGTGTGGTATTCACTTGTTTGCACCAACATAATTCCAGTGCTTGAGAACCTCTATTCAACACAGAGTCTTGGCGGCTGCACTTAAAATTTCAGTATTGGTTATGCCGTTCCTGCTGAATCCAACCGCTCTATTTGTCTTGATGCAGGTTGCCAGAGGTACTGCAGCTGCCAGTACAGCTGTCACCCTGAAATCTTGCCGATTTGGCAGCTTGAACATCTCATCAGTGTAACAGCCAGCAGAGTAAAGTCCGTTCTCCTTGACATCTAGTGAGCTGATGATCAAACACACCCCATGATACTTGCAGTCTCCTCTCCTTTCGGTTTAAAGTTGAGCTCTGGCATTTTGAACTTTTATTGATGTGTTTTTCCAAACACTGCAAGTAGAATTTAACTTTATTGCTTTTCATCACACAGGTTCTCCAGTACCACCATCTCAGTCTCCACAGTCCCTGTTGATGGGAGCGAGGTTGCAGAGTGCTCCTACTCTCACAGATATTTATCAAAACAAGCAGAAGCTCCGAAAGCAACACTCAGACCCTGTATGCCCATCCTATGCTGGGTATGGATACAGCCATTCTCCACAGCCAAGCAGGCCTGGTAGCCTGGGAACATCACCTACCAAACATATGGGATCATCACCTCGGAGTTCAGACTGGCTGTTCAAAACTCCGCTGCCAACAATCATTGGCTCTCCTACTAAGGTTGGTTATATTTGCTGTTGCCCATAAAATGAGATGTGGTAACACACCTCTAGAAACCATTCCCAAGAATATTTTAGGGTTCTAACTTCAGGGGTTTTGTATCTTTGCTCTTGATTTTTAAAGGCAACAGCTCCTTTCAAAATACCTAAAACTCAAGCGTCCTCCAACTTGCTGGCCCTGGCTAATCGCCAGGGTGCAGCAGATACCCCGTTGCAGCCTAAAGACATCACTGACCCAAGGGACTTCTCTCACTTCCACTCGACCCAAGGAGGTGAAAAGCAGACAGCAGAGCAGCACAGTAAAACTACGTTTGGCAGGTAGGCACTGTAGCATTTATAACCTGTAACTGCCAAGGTACCTACCCAACTTTACATTGCAGATGAGAGGAAGAACATGTAAAGAGAGAGCTGTGAGGAGATGCTGAGGTTTGGTGGATGCAACAGAAACATTTTGTACTGGGTATAAATATAGCAGGGACTTCCTGGAGCGCTTTGTGTTGCTGACTAGTTCCCTTTTGTTTTGATTATCTCAGTGTGGAGCCTCGTTGTCTCTGTGCAGCCCATTCAGTTTGTGCTTGAAAATCTACAGGACAAAATTTGCAGTATGAATCTTTCAGAGGAGAAGTTCTCTTTCTGGTTAGCTCTGATTCACTAGGTCCATGAACAGTCAGATTTCTGGACGTTGTACTTTTGTTGACGTATTCTTTATACTAAATACCAAAAATCTGAGCATCAGTCAGCTGCACATTAGGTAGGGTCGCCTGACTGAGGAACGTGCTTGTAAATTCATACCTTTTTCTGTCCAGGTCTGTCAGTACTGGGAAGCTATCAGAACAACAGGTAAAGACTACCCTTGGTGGCCAGTTATATCAAGGCAGTACAGACAGCCTCAACACAGAGCGACCAATGGATACAGGTGAGGAATGGACTGATTTATTCAGGCTCTCCCTGTGATGGGTTCTTTATGGTGTGTCAGCTAGACACAGTTCTGCTTCCAACTTTGTTAATTGATTCTGACAATTTTTAGCCTTGGTACAGAAGGCTTTTTAATCTTTAAGGGGACATGTTCCATTTCTTTAGCAGAGCTTTAAAAATAACTGAGACAGGAAAATACTGACTTCTGTGTTAAACACAGAAATCTCACAATTACCCATCCTGGGCTTTGAGTCTTTTTTTGTTTGGTTTTATTTTTAATGCAGTATTTGTGGTTGTTTCATTTCTTAATTCCATGTTGGTTCTGTATGAAAGGCAATCTATGTCATTCTAGGCCATAGCTTTTTTATTCTCCCTCCTTCAGCTTGTCCTTTGCCATAAGTGGCCACCAGGTGTTGTCACCTCATTCTTGAGCATCGTTCTGCAGACAGGGCCGTTTTTAGCCTCCAGACCAGTCAAGAATCCATCATTAGAATGTTATTGTGCTATCTTTTGCTGTAGGACTGGTGTTGTCCTCAGGCCTTCAGAGTGAGCCTTTGGGGCTCTTTTCTAGATGAAAGTAGAGCAGAAAAAGAAGGAAAGAGAGATGTCTAGACTGCATCTTGACTTACTCTGTCTTGCCAGGGCAGTCTACTCAGGTTGCTCTATTTGTGGACAGAACTAGAACTCCTAACTAGTTCAAGTCTTGATTTTATATCAAATCACGTTGTGTTAGCAGTGCTCCAGTCTGCTGCAGATAATTACTGATATAATTATTGTTTGTAGGGTTTAACTTCTTGACATTTTTTCTTCCAGCTCCAGCGGGGGCCTATGGAATTACAATGGCACCTCCTTCCATGGGAAGTGGGGCAAGTTCTCGGGCTGTCATGTTTACTGTCGGGTCCCCTCCGAGCAGTGCCACCCCTCCTACCTGCACCCACATGGTCCTCAGAACAAGGACCACCTCAGGTAAGACTTCCCCGACAACTGTGGACTGTTCTCATCACAGCATTTAAGTTGTCCACTTGGCCAGTACCGAGAGTACTGCCCTGCACGTAGATCCTCTAGACATACAGTAAAAATACTCTGTAAAGCAGAGATTAGTAGCAAACAACTTCTGCCTTTTCTCCCCTAAGAGAGGGCCAGAGGCACGGATTTACATACAGCAGTGTGTAATCTCCTGTGTACAGCTGTATTGCATCCACAGCACCGTAACAGATCTCTGTGACAGAGGTGGAGAGTAGAAGTTGGATTTCTGACTCTGCATTTTTGCCTGCTGCTGTGCACTGAATCAGCAACACCACACAAGAGGTGTGAGATGACTGTGTTTCAGCAGTGTTGGCTGTGTTGCTAAATGTCAAAGATCTCGAGGTAAAAGCCTTCATCTGCTCAAAATGAGCAGAGTCTGCAACTTTCCATGTTAGCAGTCATCACTGCTCATTGTGATGTAGCCTTTGCAGTCTCTACAGAGTGATGCAAGGAACATCAAGGAGAGCCTTCTGAGAGTGAATCTGTGATGACTCCTGATTTGTCATTTGCTATCACCTGCAGCCCCAGTGCTGCCAGCTGGAACAACCTATTAGACTGAATGTGTGTGTTATTTTTCTTGTAGTTGGATCAAACAGTTCTGGAGGGTCTCTCTGCTCTACTAGTGGCCGTGTATATATGGGCTCTCCTCCTGGTATTTATATGGGTTCTTCTCCTCCGGGAGCCGAGGCAGCTCCAAGTCTGAAGTACATGCCTTATGGTACTTCGCCGCCCAGCTTAGAGGGCTTTATCACTTTTGAAGCTCCCGAATTGCCTGAGGAAACTTTAATGGAGGTATAAAACCAACTAATTTAATGTCGTATAATGTGTAATGCTGCTAAAACAGAGACATGGTAGAAACAGAACTGCTCAGTGCACTTGGTTGTTTCCTCTGCGCTATGTCACGTATTAAGGTCTTGAAAACATGCCTGTATCAGTTGTGGCTGATTTCTCTTTGGCAAATATTCCTGGCATCTCATCTATTTGAAAGGTAACCAGAGGAACTGCATTTGTTCATCAGAGCCTTCCAGAGAAGCCTCTGTTTTCATGCCAAGTCTCTGGTTGTGGGTGCTGACAGTAGCAGTGTCCCTCTGGGCACTGATTTTAACCGCTTCTTTGCAATCAGTGGCTGATGACATTAAATCCTGCTTGTGGGAAGGGTGTCCTATATTTTTTAAAATGCGTGGAGGAGTGACACTTTCAAAACTCAAATTGGGGTGGTCTTTCACCAGAATTGCTATCCTTGGACTGCAAATTTCTCAAGACAGATTGCTGTTCTGTTTTCTCATTCATGTCATGCTAGAAGGTGTTTGGATCCTGGTTGAATCTGCATGTCCTAACATGAATGTTTGACAGTATTCTTCCCACAGATTGAGTTTAAAATGCTTTTAGACCTGAATTACTAATGAAAAGAGTATCAATACTGCTAAGAGATGTTTGATTCGGTCTGAAAGCTGACTTTTTTGTAAGCCTAGACTGTGCACGTAGTATCTGTTGTAGTCTTCAAGCAGCAGTGAGTTGTTAACTCCAGCTGAAGTCATTTAGACTAAGTTTTGGCAACAACCACCTTTTAACACAAATTAATTCTAGATCTAATTATAAACTAGAATGAAGCAGATAAGTATGAAGCTTTAGAATGGATCCCTTGTAGGTATCAACTTCGTTCTATAATAAAAGCCAAATGTTCCTCCTGGCTTCTCGTGCAAGTGCCAAGCATACTTTAGGGTTGCTGATAATATAATAACAAGTAATATGTCCCACTTGTGATTCCTTTAGCTGCTCAAATTTCAACAAACACAGAACTCCATGTCCCAATTCCTTTGGCTTTGTTGAAACACTCTTGAGTACAAGCTACAGTATCTTGAAATCATTAACAAAGAGAGAGCAAATTAATCTCTCTTTGTTTGGATCCATTTGGTTCTGTGGCCCCCAGTGCTGGCTCTGCTCCAGCGTGAACTGACGTACTAAGAAATGCTCAAATTATCAGTGAGAGGTTTAAGTGTCCTTGTTTGCCTTATGGCTCATGTTGGTTAAACTGTTGTCATCTTTCCCCCTGACAGAGAGAACATACAGATACACTGCGTCATCTGAACATGATGCTGACGTTTACAGAATGCGTTCTGGATCTGACAGCAGTACGAGGAGGAAACCCAGACCTGTGTACTTCGGCAGTGTCGCTGTACCAGATCCAGGAGAGCATAGTTGTTGATCAGATCAGCCAGCTGAGCAAAGAATGGGGGTAAGTATGCAGTCAAATAGTATCAGGAGAGTTAGCGATTATCAAATATTTCAGGAATGTATTCCAGCTATGCCCTTTAGGTTTGGGATGATTGTTTCAGCGTACAGAATCTTTATTAGGAAGAAGTTTTTAATAACTGAGGGTGGGTCAGAAAGAGTGAAGGACAGGCAGACAGTCATATGCTAGCAGGCAAATGAAAGGACGGTGTTTCTGGCTGGCCACATAAGCTGGGGAAGGTGGTGAGAACGTTCAGGCTTGAGGTGCAGCAGTGCATGTCTAAGCTGGGAAATCAGCTTCTGACGGATCTGAGTCCTCATCTGTTCCTGTTGGCCAGGCTGAAGCAGCAGCATTAGCGTGGAGGTTGGGAAGGGGGGAAGAAGTGTCCAAATGTGACCTTTTTTCAGTGGATCAAATCAGCACTAATCAAACAGTTAAAAGTGAGGAATAACATAAGGGATTTGGAGTGGTGGGAAAGGGCAGTTCCACTTCCTGCCTTCTTCCTGAAAAAAAACAACAAAAATGCTTACAGAGGGTTTGCTTTTCACAACTGAGAATTCCAAAGGCTTTGGAAGTGACGCTGCAAGGCAAGTACACCGAGGCACTTGTGGTAAGACACTGACCTCGGGCAGCCTGACCTCACAAAGAAGCATTCCTTTTTCAACCTCAGCGTGAAAGCAGTTTGTATTTGCTGCTGCAGCTACTGCATGAGCAGATGTACTCGCAACCCGTGACAGAGTGTTTGTGAAGGGAAGGGAGGGGTAGAGCTGCATTTTAAACATCTGTCTTCTGCTGCTGGGTCCTGTGAAGGGTTGGGATTAAAAAGTGATGTTTGTCCACAGTTGAATTTGTCCAAGAAGGGTGTTTTGATGCCTGACTGCTTTTCTTTTTTTGTTTTCTTTTTCCCCCCTCCCTAGACAAGTAGAGCAGCTGGTGTTGTATATGAAAGCCGCCCAGTTATTAGCATCTTCTCTGCACCTTGCCAAAGCACAGGTCAAATCGGGGAAGCTGAACCCATCCACTGCTGTTAAGCAAGGTAGGAGCAGTGCAATCCTGTTTGTTTTGCTTGTGAGTTTTCTTTGTTGATGCATTGCTTTAGTTGCAACATCTGTTTGTTTTCTCCTCCTGTACAGGAGCACTGCAGATGTGTACAATTGCACAACTCTGATAGTAAACAGAATTAGAAGCTGTTAGGAAATGGGCAGCTATTAACTTGAAACTTAATTGATCTATACTTATTTTGATGTAGCGGCAGAGTAAATAAACATTAAAAGAGAGGTTTAAACAGATTGACTTTGTGCTGGGAAAAGCTGAACTTGGCCTTCTTTGTATTTGGTTGTGTGATTATTTTATTATTTGTCATTTGAAGTCTCTGTTTGGAAGCTTTTAGAAAAAAAACAGTTCCTCTTGCTTTTCTTCCAGTGGTGAAAAGCCTCAATGAAAGATACAAATTCTGTATCGGCATGTGCAAGAAGTTGACGGAGAAGCTGAATCGTTTCTTTTCAGACAAGCAAAGTTTCATCGATGAAATAAACAGCGTAACAGCAGAGAAGCTCATCTACAGCTGTGCTGTAGAAATGGTAAGTCACTGCTTCTGCCTAAATGAACAGGACAACGAGGTGGATCACTTCCTTCACCTGTATCTCTCATCAATTCTACGCAGCCAGAAAACAGAGTGCACGTGTCCAGTGTTCTGTTCATGGTATTTTTTGTTAGTCTTTCACTCTCTTTCCTGCCCTGCCTTGACTGTGGCTGAAGTTCCTGGCAGATGCTGTTCCTCATGGATGTTTCCCCTCCCATCAGCACATTCAGTACATAAACAGTAGGAAATGAACGCCAAGCCTCTCAGCCCAGTGTGCTGCAGTCTCATTCAGTTAGGCTTACTAGGAGGAGCATCTATCTATGAGGCCAGTATGAGAACATCAGCCAGTCCGTACAAAGCCAAAACATGTGGGAGCTTTTCCTCATAACAGCTAAAATTTTATTGGCAAATACTGTGCCTGTCCCTGATAATAGTGCAGTCACACACAATGAATTTTTCTTTACAGGAGGATGTAGGTAGAACAAGCATAGTTATTCCTGCACTGAATGCAAAAGATCAAAAATTGCTTCTGTGGCTCGTATATTTGCCGATTACAGACGGGGAGATGAGTGGCTGGGGAGCAGCCTGGCAGAGAGGGACCTGGGAATACTGGTTCACAACTGGCTGAACAGGAGCCAGCAGGGTGCCTAGGTGGCATGAAAGGCCAATGGCATCCTGGCTTGGATCAGCACTAGTGTGGCCAGCAGGACTAGGAACATCATTCTCTCCCACAACTGGGCAGTGGTGAGACATCACTTTGAGTACAGGGAGCACTTCTGGGCCCCTCGCTTCAAGAAAGAGATTGAGGTACTGGAGCTGATTCAGAGGAGAGCAACAAGGCTAGTAAAGGGACTGGAGATAAAGTCTTCTGAAGAGAGGCTGAGGGAGCAGGGGTTGTTTAGCCTGAAGAAGAGGAGACTGAGTGACTACCTGACGGGAAGTTGTAGTCAGTTGGGGTCGGGCTCTTCTCCCCAGCACCCAGCAGCAGGATGAGAGGGCAGGGCCTGAAGCTGCACTAGGGAAGGGTTAGGTTAGATGATAGGAAGCACTTCCTCACAAAAAAGTTGGTTAGAAGTTGGAATGGACTTCCCAGGGCAGTGGTGTTTAAGAACAGACTGGATGTGCCCCGCCCTGGTCTTGCTGATGTGGTGATGCTAGGTCGTGGGCTGGGCTTGATGATCTTAAGGTCTTTTGCAGCCTCAATGATTCTGTGATCCTAGTTAAATGATTCTGTGATCCCAGTTAAACCAGCACAGTCCTTATGTTCTCTCACACGCTTCATTTTGTTGTCTTACACTTTTAAAACCAGATCAGCTAAATTAAGGCTCAAAAATAGTTTCTTAATGACACTCTTATCTCATTAATTTTGAATCTCTCATTTCATTACTTGCCTAATGCAGTTCACGTAACTGAATCTCCTGCCTGATTCCAGGTTCAGTCGGCAGCTCTGGATGAGATGTTTCAGCAGACTGAAGATATTACATATCGATACCACAAAGCAGCCCTGCTGCTGGAGGGACTGACAAAAATACTGCAAGACCCTGCAGACATAGAAAACGTACACAAGTGTAAGTTCACGTTGAATAATGGAAAGAATTGAAAACTTAACAGGTTGTAAAACAATACGGAAGTCATTGTGTGTTTTTTACCTGTCTCTGCAGATAAATCTAGCATCGAGCGAAGGCTTTCGGCACTTTGTTATAGCACAGTGGCTGTATATGAGCAGTAAGGATATCCGGAGGACCAGAAAGCATGAACATAAGGGACCACATCAGTGATACTGCACTTTTTTCACTACGGCTTAATTGTTGTCCTTGTTCTGCCCCACGTGGAAGGTGATTCTTACAGTTCTGTGGTGACTACCAAAGAAACAGCAGCTCATTCAAAGAGGAGAAGTTCCAAACGTACACTTGCCTTACTGATCCAGCAGCTCCTTTTTCTTCCTAGTGACAGAATTTACAGGAATCTCTCTTCACATTTCAAACTGATCCTTGTAGGTGTGCTTTCAGCTTGAATGATCAGGGTTTATTTTTATCCCTCGTGAGGTTTATCGAGTGGATCCTTCTGCATCAGGTACAAAAAAGACTTTTCCCTCAGAAGATTCTCTCAAAACTTTGTGGAAAATACTTTTGTCAGTAAAATGTGGCGGAGTGATTTTGGAAGACCCTAACCCGTGTGCAAGTGGTGTCGGAAGCTTTTGGGGCTAAGCTGGCTTGCATCAGAACTCACATGTTGTAAACGTGGCTCAGCTTGTTATATGAAGGGATGGTGAGGAAGCTCTTTCCCCCGGGGAAAGGCTGGTAATGGAAGAAATCACACTCCATCCATGCAAACATCCCCCGTGGATTTTCAGCTGATGTGGATACAATTTGATGATCTTCTTCCAAAATATTTTGTTTTGCACTAATTTACTAAAGCAACTGCATATTCATTTTCAAAGAACTATAGTGAAACTAATGAAGAGAAAGAAGGCACAATGGACTTGGCTGAATTTCATTTCAGTGTACATAAACTTCTTTTCAGAATTTCAAATGTAGCTTCGAGAAGACTTTCAAACAAACTGTACAAACTTGTATTCATGTGAACCTTTCCATTTTATACCTATTTGTCTAATACTTGAGTAACTACTGCTCTGGACTTTCTCAGTAATAGCAATGTTGAGTTGCTGGTTGGTTGCTTTTTATATAGATTCGGTTGCATCTTCTGTTGTGCATGCGGTATGTGCGTTGATGCCTGCAGTCTCTAGGGTTGTAACGACAGTTCTCTGTAGCTTGTTTCTTGGGCAGTATTACAAGAAAATACTGTAAGCTGAAAGGTTCTGCGAGGAACCACTCAAATTAACGGTGAGGCTTGAGAAGTCGATGTAGAACATCTACACGCAGTGTGTGGAAAATCAAGATGATTCTGTGTGCATTTGGAGGGGAGAGGTGGGAAGCTTCATTTAGCCTTATAGGCATTATCATTTCAAGCATGCCATGAGATCATCGGGACAGCGATTTACAAAGTGTTTAGGCAGATCAGCTTCTCTGGAAATGGTTCCTGTACTTTATTTTGGAGGACTTAATTTTTTTGTTGTTACTCAACTGCTTGAATACTTGAATAAACCATTCTCCAGGACAGAAATCATCTTAATCCTCTTCAACACAGTGGTCTGAACTATTTGACAAAGCTGTACAGGGCTTACACATCAAACCATTGTTTCAGTGTTGGGATAACCACGTGTTTCCTTTCCTCTGACAGAGTAATGTACTTTTTACCTTATTTATCTGTATGAAATTCCAACAGTTAATTTGAAAAGTGTTTGTTTATATACTGTTTGTATTTTTAGGTCTTTAATACGGTGTTTCTACCTCTCCTTTGTAATTGCATGCATTATTCTTGAAACTCGGTAACAACTCACTGAACTGTTGCATCATAGCCTTTTTATGATGGCCTGTATAAATGTATATTAAGGTAAAAAATAAATACTGACACTAGAAGTGTTTCTATGGTAAAGCTCAGGTTCTGTGTCTCTGTAACCAAAGGGCCAACTGGGTTAACTTCGAAACAGCCCATCTGTACTGGTTAAACCAGTTGCTGGGTGTTCCCTCCAACAGTTGGATGTGCCACCAAGCCAGGATGGGGCAATTTGTTTGAGTTCTTTATCTCTGCCTGGATTTGTAAGTTAAATTCCTGGGTAACAGCTGTATGTACTTTCAACAAGGTGCTTATTTGTTGCCTCTAGCAAAGAGGAGCTGCCTGGGCTGCCGAAACAGCCTATACAGAGCTAATGGACAAAACCAGGCAGTTCAGTTACAATTTCTGTCCAAACCTCACAAAACCAGGCTTTGTGCTTGGTGTAGCTGATCCCCTCTCCTCAGCTGAGGTGAGGTGTGCTGTGCTGTCCCCAGGGTGCCTGTTGTATTTCTTAGTTGAATTCTTAGGTGTTCCCCAAATTTGTTTAAAACAAAAAACAACCCTCTTCTTGTGTCTGGCTCATAAAGAGGATGAGGAGGGAGCAAGCAGGGAACTTTGATGATGTGCCTGAAGTTTTAGGAACAAAGTGAAAGGCTTCATGCACCAGTCTAGGCAATAAGGGGGCTTTTCCCAGGAACTTACTGGGTTTTGTTGCTTATCTCTTTTTTTTCCACAGGATTCAAGCTCACTCACTCTCCTTCCACTCTTGCCAGCAAGACTACAGCTGCACAAACAGGAGGAGAAGAAAAGGGCTATTCTTGTGTGCTGTTTTCAGGAGGAGGAGACCAATGTCCATGGCCTGTCTTTCTGCGTAAACTCATTCCACGAGGATCCTGAAGCTGTCCTCTGTCTTCAGCTCCCCACACTGAGCAGCAGGTGCTTGTTTCTTCAAAATGCTTTTTTTCCACCAGCCTTTTGAAAGATAGAACTCGAAAGGAAATACTTGATGTGATGCTTTTCTAGTTCAGCTCTACAGCATCTACTCAAGATCGCCATGCTCTGTGCTTGTTCCATAGTCTATGTCAACTGAGGAATCTAAACTCCATTCTGATCCTGCTGTTTGCTCTTTTTTTAAGGAATCTCTAGGCTTTTCCTCTGATATAGAGAACAAAATGTTACTCCTCTAACTTTCAGCTAAGATGCTACAAATTACTCAGAAAAGTGTTTTCCAGTTGAAAGTCATTCCTGGCATTTGCTCCGTTCTGCCCGGTCCTCGCTACATTCCCGCAGAGTGATGTTAAGGTATTGCAACCTCTTGGTTTGGGGGCAGCAACTGTTGCAATCAGAGGTGAGTGCCGTGTTGGCTCGTGGCCCTGCTGACCCCAAAAGGGAAGCTTTCTCATCGAGAGCAAGTTTTAGGGGCAGGGCTTATTGGTAACCTGGTAGTGCTGAGTTGAAGGTTGTATTTGATGATCTTAAAGGTCTTTTCCAATCAAAGCGATTCTGTGATTCAGTGGTTCTATAAAGCCGAGCACTGCTGCTTTCAAAGCTTGCTGAGGCTTTGAAATTCAGATTGTGACCTGACTCATGATCCGCCTCCTTCTTGACTCCTGCTTCCTCTACTTTTTTGCATGTGGGGTCTTTTTAAGTTTTGATCCTTGGACTTTATCTGCTCTGAACTCTGCTAGCTACTATCTTTTCTGTCTGCCCAGGATGTCTTTAAGTGTTTCAGCAAGTCTTTTATCCTGCATTTCCCTGTCCAACCTGAGCCGCAGCCCTGGCTGTGACTCTTTAAACGTGGCTCCTCCAGTGGGTACATCAGTGAAGCGTATCTCAGTAACCCCTCTCTCAAGGTCTTCAAGTCAGCTGGAGCCTATTCTAACTAAGTCTTGGCACAGCTTCTTCAGACAAACACCTTTTCAATGGGCTTTTGTATGCGGCAGGCTCCCCCCTCCTCTTCAGCTGAAAGCGAACGGAGTGCCAGCGGTGCGGGGTGCCAGCAGTGCTGTTGAGTCTTGTCGCAGTCTTTGTGCCAATCACTCCCATTGTTTCTTTGTGTTGCTCGCACATTTTCCATGGCCCCAGCTATGTCTACAATGCAGCCCACAGACCCTGGCTCTGTACAACACAGTATCTTGTTCTTGCAAATGTGAGATCAGCCACAGCTTTGAAAACAAGTGATGCCATAAATGAACTGAGCTGCATTTATTCCTTATTATTGTAGGTTCCCTGAAACCTCTCCCTGTTGTTAATCTGTACCACCTGCTTTACTATGACTGAGTGGTGTTTGGGCTTTGGTATCTGTTCATCTTCTGCCATCGCATGACTTCTGGGAAACACTTGGAGCTCAAGACTAGGCAGCGATTTCAGCAGAAACTGAGGGTTGTCAGCCTAACTAAAACCTTGAAGCTCTGTGACCATGGTGCCTGAGGCAAAAAGCCATTTATTGATTCGTTTTGGACTCCTGAAACCAAACATGGCGCAGCTTATCTTCCAACCAAAGTCCACCTTCCCCATGCTCTGCTGGAGCAGCACAAAGGCTGCCCAGGCCCAGGGCAGGAGCCTGTCTCGCTGGGTGCCTGGCTGTAACTGACCCTGGACCGGGAGCAAGAGGCTATAAAGAATGGAGGGGAAAGGGAAGCCTGCCCAGTAAAACATCTCTTGCAGCTCTAAGCATAGCATTGCATGGGGATTAGAGCACCCCCAGCACCGCTTTACCTCCTGATTCCTCTGCAGTTCAGTTACTTTTCCATAAATAGTTCCCTTCTTTATTGTTTCTTAGAGACTGAATAAAAATAGGAAATACAGTCAGCTCCCCAGCGTGGGGAGTGCGCCGCAGACCGTGCGCTTCACCAGGTGCTGCCTTGGGTTGTTCTTCCATCTCGCTTCCCTGTAATTCACCTCTTGCCCAGCCACTCCAGGAGACTGGACTCATTTTTTGCATCGCTTAAAACACCCTCAGCCTTGATCCCTGTCCATAATTGCCTAAGAGCTGCCCCCAACAAGGAGCCAAAGGGACCGTCTCCCAGGATGCAGCATGGTGCCGCTGCACTCATTTCTGCAAACGCCGAGATGCCGCAAGACCAGGTTTGTGCAGAAGCGTGGTACAGCCCACTGGGATCAACTGGGAGCCTGGGACATCTGCCTCCTGCGTGTGACACCAAGCACAAGGAGTGCTGCTGTGACATGAAAACCCTCAGGCTGAAGGGTGAGGATCTTCCAGGCCCCTCTGGAAAACGTAAGTAACTAACCCCATCCTTGCCTACTGAGGATGTGCAGCTGCATTGCTTCTCCAGGCACTGTGTGAGAGCTCACGGACATCAACCTCGTCATCTTTAGCTCCTTATCTCATTCTCCTTGGACTTCTAGACACCTCTGACCTGCCCTGCCTGCAAGGAGGCTCACAGGATGGAGGAGCCCATGTTTTCACCAGGTAATGCTCCAGCAAGAAACATTCCCTTCCCACTCCTACCCTTGTTGTCTTGAATGCAACCTCAGCACCTTTCACATACCACAGCGCCTGTGGTCAAGCCTGGCCTGGATTTGTTTCACGTGTTGCCTCCTCCAAGCGAGCATTGGCAGCTGCTCTCATCGTTCTTTTCTAGGGCAGCCTATTTATTTCAGCAACAGCTTGTGAAACCTTCACATTTGGGCTGAGCTGCAGCCCTGCGCATCATTAGCCCTGTGGGTCATTAGCCAAGTGACTTCACGAAAGCCACTCGGTGCTGTTTGGGGGTGGTGGGGGGGACAGGGACTGTTGTAGCTGAGACCGTGCTGATCCGGGACTGTGTCATGAGGCTTTGGGGGGGCTAAACCCAGCCCCAGTGTGGGGTGTGAGGGCCGGGAGGTGGCAGGGTTGCTCCGGCCGAGCAGCACAAGCAGCAACTCCCCGGTGTAGCTACTGGCAGCGCTCAAACACCCCCATCCTCCCAGCAGGAACCCCCTGGCCTTTGCCACCACAGCCTGGGCTAGTGCTTTGCCAGCTGCAGCGAGCCCAGCCCGTTCCCAGCCCCTGTTCCCCGCTTGTTTTCCCCGTGAGCGCGGTGTGAGGAGGCTTCGCTCCCCCGTCCTGCCCCGGCCACAGGCCCCTTTGTCCCCTGCACCCCCCCACACC
>VZRI01009864.1:273035-305027 GCA_013397515.1 Upupa epops
CCCCGCGGGGGGCGGCGCTGGCGGGGAGGGGGTCCCGGGGGCTGCGGGTCTGTTGCGGGTTGAGGGGTGATGCCTGTGGGTTTCGTCTCAGGGGTCGTTGCGGCCTGACTGGGCCGGGATGCGGGGACAGGGCGTGATGGCTCGGCCTCGGTCCCAGCCTCTGACCTTGCTCCCGGCCCCGGAGCTGCGGTTCGGTGCCCCCGGGATCTCCCCGCTGCCGTCCCGGCCCTTTGCTCCCTGCTCTCCCCGTCAGACCTCCCTGTAGGCTCCTTTAACCCGCAAAATGCGGGAAATGCTTCAAAAGTTTTCCGAAGGAAACTGGAACCGAGTGGCAGCAGCCAACCGGCCCCCGGCTGCGGGGTGGGGTTGCAGCGGGGCTGGGAAACTGGGGCTCCCTCGGAAGGAGAGACCCGGGGTCCCCTCTGTGGGAAGGGCGAGCAGGGTCTCTCTTCTTCCCCCACAGCACTGAGCAGCAGCCATGGAGAGGATGCAGCAGGTCGTTTCACGGGCCAGAGCCGCCTTCAACACAGGCCGGTGCCGCTCACTGGAGTTCAGGATCCAGCAGCTGAAGGCCCTGGAGCGGATGGTGCATGAGAAGGAGAGGGAGATCCTCGCAGCCATCAAGGCGGATTTGGGCAAGGTGTGGGTCAGGGTAGTGGTCAGCTCTGGGGGGAAAGGGGGATGGATGACCAAGGGCTGTCGCTGCTGATGTCCCCTGGGGTCCTGGCTCTTGCTGTCACCTGCCAGAGCCTACTGCCACTATGAGAAGCCTGCAGCAGGACTGCAAAGGCAGATCCTAGCTGTCAGGTTTTGGTTTCTGCCTTGTGCTTTCACACCCAGACTACTTCTGTCTCGTGTCAGGGATTCTTTGGAGCTATACTACCAGTGTCAAACCCTTTGAACCAGCAGAATTTATGCTGCTGCCCCGGGTGGGGGTGCAGGAGGCTGGTGCCTTTGCCATCCTCTCCTCAAGTTCACTGTCGTTGCAGAGCGGGCACAATGCGTACAGCCATGAGATCATGGGTGTGCTGGGCGAGCTGGCCCTGGTCATGGACAAGCTGCCATCCTGGGCAGCCCCTCAGCCTGTGAAGAAGAACCTGCTGACAATGCGGGATGAGGCTTATGTCAATTTTGAGCCACTGGGAGTGGTGCTGATCATCGGGGCCTGGAACTACCCCTTTGTCCTGGTCATGAACCCTTTGATCGGGGCCATTGCAGCAGGTAGGGGAACCATTGCAGCCCCATTCCTTCACGGATGCTGTGGGAGGCAGGAGAGGAGTGTGAGGGCTCAGTGACCATGACATATTTGTCTCGTAGGCAATGCCGTAGTGGTGAAGCCATCAGAGGTCAGTGAGAACACGGCACAGCTGTTGGCAGATCTTCTTCCCCAGTACCTTGACCAGGTGAGTACAGACCTGTGCCTCATCTAATTATGTTGAAAAAGCTTCTCTTGGGTTTTGGAAGGGCTCCTGCAGGTTACAGTTCTGTCAGTTGCCCAGTCTCTGTCCAAAGAAGCATCAGCAGGAGACAGAGGAAGGTCGAAGTACTCTTACAGTACCAGAGGTAGTTGATAAATTCTTTCTACATTTGCATAGCATAACGTTGCTGCAATATAACAGCTCTGTTGATGTTCACAACCACGTAGAGGTGTGTTTGTACCTCATGCTGTAATAAATGATCCCTTGGGTGCTGTGCTGGAGATGTCCCACAGAGGCAGAAGTTTGTGTTGGGCCTATACCTGTCTCTTCCTGAGAACTGGCTGTTGTTTGCTCAGCACCAGACCATCCATATCCTGCCAAGCCACACTCACAGTGAGATGTATTGTTTCACCTCTGCTTATCTGGCAGTTCTGATACCTTCTGCACTGCATCACTGAGATGGGTTGTTTCTCTGACAACTTGGCCTCACTGTGCAGCTTCGTCCAGGGACCTGGTGCTTTCTTTAGAGTGAGGGCTGAGGAAGGACACAGCCCTTGTGATAGCAGAGACGCTCTTGGTCTTCATGTGTGGGAGCATGAAACCACAGCCTGACTCAGCCCTGGTTTCAGACTAGTTTCACATAGTTGAATGTGACACAAAGTGACCCTTGAAACATCACTTCAGGGGGAAGGAGCAGGGCTCGTCCCTGTTCCCCACTCTGTTTTGTCCAGACCCTAAAGTAGCTCACATGTGAGTCTGTCCTGTGTGGAGCTGCTGTCCTGGGGCGCATGCTTTTAATCGAGGCAACTGTAAGGCTCTTGTTTGCTCTACAGGAGCTGTACCCTGTGGTCACTGCAGGAATACCTGAGACAACAGCACTGCTGGCTCAGAGGTTTGATCACATCCTCTACACTGGCAGCACCACGGTGGGCAAAATCGTGATGGCAGCGGCTGCCAAATACCTGACACCCGTCACCCTGGAGCTGGGCGGGAAGAGCCCCTGCTACATCGACAAAGACTGCGACCTGGCTGTCGCCTGCAGGTCAGCCTGTTGAAGCCCTCAGCGGGGTCTCAGCAGTGGGGCAGACATCTGTGGGCTGTTGTCCCTAGACCACGGGTGTTGCTCAAGTACCGTCAGCTGGTCTGCGGGGTCTGGAAGAGACTGACCATGCAGAAACCATCTCTCTTTTCCCTGCAGGCGGATAGCGTGGGGCAAGTACATGAACTGTGGGCAAACCTGCATCGCCCCAGATTACATCCTCTGCGACCCATCTATCCAAAGCAGGGTGGTGGAGAACATCAAGGCGACTTTGCTGGTGAGTGTGGAGTTCCTCAGGGCTGTGGGAGTTGTCCCCATTGCAGCCCCAGCGTGAGTTCCCGGGGCTGTGGCTGTTGTGACAGTCTGTTGAGTGCTTTTGGTTCTGCTGTGTCCTTCGGCAGGAATTCTATGGGGAAGATGTGAAGTCATCTCCAGATTATGAAAGGATCGTCAACAAGCGTCACTTCAAGAGAATCCTGGGCTTGCTGGAAGGGCAGAAAATTGCTCATGGAGGAGAGTCTGATGAGGCCACCTGCTTCATAGGTGCTTCTGACAGCTTTCGGGGTGGGAAGGTGGAGGATGGGACACTGTGGGAGCAGGCACCTTTGGGGTCTGTGTGTGTTTTGGGGGTGTGTTGAACACAGGCAGGGTCCAGGTCAAGGTCCTGCGATAGACCCCATCTTCTATCCTGCTCACACTGTCGTCTGCTCTCCTGTTTGCCTCAGCACCAACTATCCTCACGGACGTTTCTCCGGACTCAAAGGTGATGGAGGAGGAAATCTTTGGACCAGTGCTTCCCATTCTGACTGTGAAGAATGTAGATGAAGCTATTGAGTTCATCAACCGAGGGGAGAAGCCCCTCGCCCTGTATGTCTTCTCCAACGACAAGAAGGTGGGTCTGGGCTGGGCTCCCCCGCAGCTGCGAGTCTGCATGGTTGAATCCTTGAACAGTCTCAACCACAGCTTCCTGCAGGGGCTGTGTCAGCAGCTCTTCACACGTGAGTTGCCCCGCTTGGCTCACAGGGAGCCACAAATGTCCCTAGAGCTGCTGGAGGCTCCCAGTCTCCTGCCCAGGTGCTTGACTGTTGCATGATTTTGTGAAATAGAAGGATAAAAGGCTGCGTTTCCTTCTTGGTGCCACGCCAGTCTTTCAGGATTTGTGTAGTTCCTTTTAATGTATCCCTAGGGAAGTTTGCTTCCAGGTTTCCTATTCCTCCTCCCATCTTTCCCACTTTCCTTAATGCTGCTCTGAGCTGTCAGGCCAGAGAAAGTGAACACAGTGACCTGCTGGCTCTGAGCTCAGCCAGCTATGTGACAGCTTTCCTCTGGACCTTCATAATGGTTGGTTTGTTTTCTTTTGTCAGTTGATCAAAAGAGTCATCTCGGAAACCTCCAGCGGAGGTGTCACTGGCAACGATGTCATCATGCACTACTTCCTCTCCACCTTACCCTTCGGTGGTGTCGGTAAGTTACCGGAGCTCCTTAAGCGCTGTGACTTTGCTGTGTGGGGTCACCCAGGGAGCAGCAGCAGCTGGTTCATGTCCAGGTACCCCGTCACAGCCAAAGGCTCTCTCTGTGCAGCAGATCTCAACAACCACGATAAATTCTGGGACTTGGTTAGGACGGGGGCTGAAGGGGCCTGTGTGTGTGTGTGGATTTGGGAGGTCTGTGGTGCAGACTGATAGGAAAGGTGATGGTAATGGCTGTGATTGACAGGAGGAAGAGTAGGACTTCTGTTTGGGGAGAACTGGAGCAGGTTATGGAACAGCCTGCAGCAGCTCTGGTGAAGAGGTGTCGGGGCTCTGCTGCTGTGAGCTGTCCCAGAAGGGAAAAGCAGAGTTGTATCCTGCACAGCTCCTCAGGAGACCCTTCTTAGGAAGTAACAGTGGGATCTCAGAGACTCTGCCTGGTGCTTTGAGAGGGAGCTAAACCCAGTGGAGAGGTAGGGACAGCTGAGAGATTTGTCTGAGGGTGCCCACAGGAGCACAGTGAAATACTGGAGAGAGCATAGCGGAAATGAGATGGGGAAGAAGGGTGAGGGAGTGCGCGTGGGCATCTTTGAAAAGGGCTGCAGACAGGAGGGAACAGTTGTCCTCTCTGCAGGCTGTAGAGGGAGACTCCTGCTTTTAAACCTCAGCGAGGCCTTGAACAGAGCAGGTAGCACACAGTGCGGCCAGCAAGTGACTGAAACCTTCCTGTGCTGCTGCTAACCACGCTGGACCTCCAGTGGCCAAAGCTTTCTGTAGCGTGACGTGGTTTGTGTCCCTCAGGTAACAGCGGGATGGGTGCCTACCATGGCAAGTACAGCTTTGAGACCTTCTCCCACCGCCGCGCCTGCTTGATTAAGGACCTGAAGATGGAGGGTACAAACAAAATCCGGTACCCACCAAACAGCCAGAAGAAGGTGGATTGGGCCAAGTTCTTCCTCCTGAAGCGATTTAACAAGGGCCAACTGGGACTGGCTGTCTTGACGCTGCTGGGGCTCGTGGCAGCAGTGATGATGAAGGTGAGCTTTGGGTCTTTGCCTTCTAGCGGGGTGCACTTCTTCTCATCTCCTGCAGAATCACTCTTTGCAGCTGCAGCCCTTTCTTAGAGCCTGCCCTGGTTTTTCTGTCCTGACACTTACAATATCCTCACTGAAATTATCACCAGCTGCTTCTCACTCTTGCAAGCGGTATCCAAAACAGAGGAGTCCTCAGAGAGGTCCCCTGAGCTGCTGTTTGATTTGTTGCTTTACCTTGGTAGGTGCCAGCCGTGAGAAGCTCCCTCCAGAGGCAAAGTTAGGTAGGGTTTGGACAGCTTAGGAGCAGCATCGAGTCCAGTAGCATTAGGAGCTGCTCCACAGCCTGGCCCAGGTGGCTGCAGCTCTGTGCCCACAGGCCCTGCTGAATGGAGGAGGCTGTGTCCAGCAGCTGAGGGCTGTAATGAGCTCCCACTTGCAGCCCCCATCTGTCTTGGGCTGAATGATTTCTGTTTCCTCCCAATCCCAGCAGGGTAGAGCAGAAGGGTGGGGTATCCTCAGCAGCAGGCTTCTGCTGGTGCTGGCTGGAGGATGTGAGGTGCCTCCTGAGGTGGAGGGGGGGGTATAGATCTGACTCTTCCAAGTGTGGTTGCTTAGTGGTTCTCTGTGGCTGCTGGACCTGGCACTGCCTGTGCCTGCGTCGGCTGCTCAGTGCAAGGCTCAGCACTGCACCTGGGGGTTTAGAGCACTTAAGGGAGCAGCCACTGAGGGGACAGGAGATACCAGGGTGAAGCAGGACTCTGCCCTTCAGCCCTTGTTAAGGAGGAGGAGACATGGAGGAGCCCAACAAGCTAGGGGAAATAACCTGACTGGGTTCGAGTGCAGGAGAAGGTGTAAGAGCTGATGAATGGCTCTGTCCCGCTGGGGACACAGGCCCTGTCCGGGGCAGTAGCTGCTTAGTGAACTGGGGGAGCTCACGGCATCTTGAAATCATTTGGGTTTTCTCAGAATCACCAGTCTGTGCTGAAGAGAAAAGCTCTCTTGATTGTGCTGGCTGTGCAGAGGCTGGGCTGGCTCAGAGTGTGGTAAGAAGGAGCAGGTTTCAGAGCGCTGCCGTGGCTGTCGCGGTGAGGTAGGAGCCTTTTTCTTCTCCTGTGTGTAGACCCAGTTTGAAACTGCACAAAGCTGTGCTAGAGTAGTGACTGTGGGGAGTGCAGAAGATTGCCCCCCCTCCCAGAGCTGAGCACACTGCCTTCCCTGGCTGTGCCCCGAGCTCATACAGCACCCAAGGTTACCAGTAAGCAGCCAGTGCATGCTGAGGGGACAGGAGGCCAGTGAGCTGCACCCTGGGGGAGTCTTCTGGAGCGAAGGGGCTTTGCTTCTGGATTTCCTACAACAAGAGTTGGGTTTGTCTCAGCAAATCCTTCACAGGACATCAGTGTTGTGTTTTGCTTTCACAGATGGTTTTCTACTGAGGAGAGGAGAAGGCGCTGTGTGCCGTGGTACTCTGAACGCTCGCTTCGTGCTGGGTTCCTTACACTAAGAAGTCATTTTTTCCTTTCGCACGGGGTGATTTCAGTGAGCTGGGAGCACACGGAGGAGTCATAGAGAGGCACTGACCAAGAGAAGGCTCAGACTGTTCACTACAAAACCACGCTGAAGCAGAGGGACCAGTTGGGAACAAGCTCTCCATAGGAAGACTGCAGAGCAAGAAATAGTCCCTACCTCCACCCCAAGCCGTGCAGAGCGCTGCTCCCAGGGACGCTGTGTCCTGTGCCAAACCCCTTCCCTTCCCCTTTCTTCAAACAGGCGCTGAGGTTCCAGCTGTGCTCAGGTTGATGGGGCTTTCCCTGCAATTTTCGGGGTGGTTTGTCTTCTCCCAACAGCCTGAGACAGGATGTGCTGGCTGATGCTTTTTACGAGTAGCACTGCTTATGAATAAACCCAGAGAGGTTCCCCTTGAGCATTTAACTGAGGTGAAGTAGTCATGGATCTTCGCAAACCAGAGTCACCCACAGGTGAAATTCAGCCCTTTCTGGGGCTCAGGGTTCCATCGTTTGTGGGTAAGCGTTACTACAGAGTTACTGCTTCAGAAAATGATGCCTGCTCTGCCCGTGTTTGGTGGAAGGAGCCTGTTATGCTCCCAGGAAGGAGCATTCAGGCCTCTTCAGAGAAGTGGGAATCACAGAGTGTCCTGACGTAGCTTTGGCTGGGTGGGCATCCGACCCCCGCCTGGCTGCCCGCTGTCCCGGTAAGATGGGAAAGAGAAACAGGAGGGTTAATATGAGGGAACTTGTAGGTTGAGATAAAGGCAGTTGAGTAGAGTGAAAGCTGGGTGTTGGAGCAGGCAGGTGACACAATCCCTTTGTGACATCCCCTCCGTGAGCAGATAGTCAGGAAAGCAGTGCTCTGTCACACAGAACAGTGACTCAGGAGGCTAAGACACCGTTGCTGCCTGTATCCCTGCTCTGCCTTCCTCTTGTTTCCCCCCTTGGCAGTCTGGAATATCCCTTTGGCCAGCTGGCCTTGCCTTTCCTGGCCATGTCCCCTCCTTATTGACCCTAATCTGTGTGCTGGGCGCTCTGTGGGCACCGCTCAGCCACAGCTCCACCACAACTGTGTGACCAGTACTGCTTTGATTACCACCCCGAACCACAGCACCATCCCACCACCAAGCAGCTTCAGCGACTGCGATGAAAACGAACTCCATCCCAGCCCAAACCAGTTCCAAACCCATCCCTGGTCTGATTCCTCCACGGGAAGGTAGTTCCTGCGTGCGTATTCCTTTGTGTTTGAGCTTCTGCTGTAATCTGCCACTGGGGGATAATGTGGGGCTTGTTCTAGCTTGGGGAAGGGATCCTGGAGAAACTGAAGTTGAAAAGGACCTTAGAAATATTCATGTTTCAAGGCAGTCGGTTCAGAAACTGTTTATGAAGTGCAATTATTCTCTAGAGGGTATAAAAATCGTAGTTCCTGTGCAATAGGTGGGATTTCTTCACGGCTGCGGAGAAATCTCTGCGCTAAGCCTTTTTAACGATCTATTTTGCAAACACTAAATAAACACCGAGGATTTAAGTAAGAAACTGAGAACGGGGAATCCTTGCAGTCTCCCGGGAAATCCTGCCTCTCCTCTGCTGCTCCCAGCCGCGCTCGTGGCTTGGCTGAACGTCACACGTGTCTTCTGAGGTGCCTCTCTCCCCAGTGTGATGAATCCCAGCTGATGGGGAGGGATCCTCCACATCCCTGGCAGAGAAGCACCTCAAGGCTTGGCGTGAAGCCGAGCTGGGAGCTGTGGAGCAGCTGGGCTGTTTCTCATCTGTCCTGTGCAAATCCATCTCTGATCCTCCCTCACCTGCAGTGCAGGCACTGCCTGTGCAGGGAGTGTTCAGATCCACACAGCATGAGCTGCGTTTGCTGGCTTCGGGACGTTGGAAGTGGCCAACGTGCCCAGTGTGGGCAGAGCCATGGATGTCGGGGCAGCACTGGTGTTGTCACAGCATTGAGGGTAAAGGGTGACTGACTGGTACCTAGCGAGAGCCCTGCGCTGGGGCCTTTGTGGGAGGAGAGAGCACTCTGAGCCACGTCACGGGAGGGCTTGCTCCTGCTTGCCCTGGCTGCAGGAGACTGGTGGATGGAGAAGCTTTCCTTCATTTTTTAATGAGTCAGCAGCTTGCTCGGTGAGGGTGAGGGTGAGGGCTGTGCCTAGCAGCTGCAGGCGTTAGTTTGTTGGGAGGGAGTCTCGGTGCCTCATCCGCAGGCAGATCTCTTGACTGAGCAGTGACATTCTGCTCCTGGGAAGCAGGACAGAACCTCCCCAGGGTTTCACTGTGTTTCTGCAATGCCTCATGAGGGCCTTGTGGTTATGGAGAAGATGGGTGCTGGCTCTGGGCACGCTCTGCTTCCAGCCAGCTGCCCGCCAAGATCATCTTCATCACCATGTTTTGGGTGCTCAGGAGCATCTCTGTGAGCAGAGGCGGGGGGGAGGCTGGTGGGTTTAAGGGTATCCCTGAGCCAGGAGGAAGTACCCACAGAACAGGATCTGTTGGTCACCCCCAGAGACACCGTGAGAGGTGCCCACTGTTGATGGACCCTGTGCAGGTAGGACAGGGCGCTGGAGAGTGGGAGCTCTGAGCAGACACCCTGGGAACAGGAAGCCACCCAGTTTGGAGGACATCTGAGCCGTGCTCCAGGTAGGAGACCATTGGATGGGGGCCCCACGTTGATAGTAGACTTAGTAGAGCAGGATATAGGGTTGGTCTCGATGATCTGCAAGGTCTTTTCCAACCTAAATGATTCCATGGTCTGTCACTGGCAGCTGAGTAGCCCCTGTGTTTCACCAGGAAGGTCACCAGGGCAGGGTGGGTGCCACGATCCCACACAGCCTGCAGCCCCCAGCATGGGCTGTTCCCCTGCTGCAGCCCCAGCCCTGCTCCTGCGCATCCCCACCAGAGGAGCCAGCCCAAGCCCAGCCGTGTTTATTCTTTATTGGGCACTGCACACAGAGCAGTGCTTGTGCTCAGCTCTGGTCGTGGGGGAGAGGCAGCAGCGTGGGTTGGATGGGGTTACTTGCACACCCAGGGTGAGTCAGGCAGCCCAGCCCAAGCTTTGGGTGCTAGAGCAACCGCAGCGCCCGCTCCGGAGCGATGGCTGAGCAGGTGCTGCCAGGAGGGTCCTGGGTTGTGCTGGGCTCTCTCGCTGGCTGGTTTGTCCATCCATCAGGAAGGGCCGTGGCCCCACAGCAAAGTCCCCGCAGTCCCGGCCTGGGTCAGTGTTTGCTGGTCGTCAGCCTGATGATGACGCCAAGCACAAGGACCGCGACAGCTGCCACGACTGCCAGCCCGCGGCGGATGATCAGCTCCCGGGTGACCTTGGTGGTGGCACGCGTGCCTTCCTGGGGCTCCAGCTGGTACGTGGCTCCCTCCATCCTGGTGAAGCCCGTGAGCATGATGCCGTTCTGCGTCTCCACTCCCGCTGCCAAGAGAACGGGGCAGTCACTGAGGGCTGCTGAGGGGCTGAGGGGTTACTTGGGCTGAGGAGTTTTGACTGAGGTCGCAGAGAGTGTTAGGAGCAATCCAGACCATGGAGCTCCCTCAACAGAGCTTTGGTGGGGCCTGGTGTCTGCAAGGTGGGCAGTGCCCAGGGGGGCTCTATCCCCCCAGGTTGTCCTTCTACCAGGTTTTCTGCGTGTCTCGTTTAGGGAACAGGGATTAGTGGGGGGGTCTAAGAGTGGACTTCATGGACCGTGGTGTATGGTCCAACTTGATGAGGGTTTTCCCAACCTAAAGGATCCTACGATCACTTCCCCAAGCCCACCCTTTTAGCTACTGTTTTCCCCCTAACCGAGGGCATCACCAGCACTGCGCTGCCACCCCCAGCTCATGGATGACTTCCCAGCTTCTATGAATCCCTAGGAACCCATCCTGGACCCAGACCCACCACCACATGCAGCGCCCAGCTCCTGCCCATACCTACACACCCCCGCACCACCGTGGCTGGGGGATAAGGGTGGGGTGATGGGGCTGGACCCACATCGGTGGGAAGAGCCTTGCGGGAGGATTCAGTGCCTGGGTTCAGCTCCTCTGGTGGTGGCGGAGTCACTCCTGCACGGCGCTGAGCCTGGGGTCAGGACACACTGGGGTTAGCTGGTGGTGACGGGGTCAGGACACACTGGGGTTAGCTGGTGGTGACGGGGTCAGGACACACTGGGGTTAGCTGGTGGTGACGGGGTCAGGACACACTGGGGTTAGCTGGTGGTGACGGGGTCAGGACANGGGGTTAGCTGGTGGTGATGGGGTCAGGACACACTGGGGTTAGCTGGTGGTGACAGGGTCAGGACACACTGGGGTTAGCTGGTGGCCCGTGGTGTGGGAGATCCCCGTGGAGCAAACCCAGCTGGGTTCATCTGGCTGGAAGCAGCAGCTGGCAGGAGAGCTGCTGGAAACCCCGGAGCTGCTGAGGCTCCAGGTGATGCCCAGGGCTGTGGGGCTGAGGTAGCCTCAGTCACCCCATCTGCTTTTTGCTGCATGACCCCAGCCAAGGGTGGCACTAGATGCAGAGGGAAACCTTGAGGCCAGGGAGTGAAGAGAGGTGGCTGTGGTTGTGGAGGCACTGGGGGACAGCCCTAGGCCAGCACCGCTGGGGGGGTTGAGCCTGTGGCACTGCCTTATCCTGCTGTGATCCCAGCTAAGGTGCTGAGCACCTTCACACCAGCAGGACACGATGCTGTGGGAGCAGGGTGTTACCTTCTCAGCTGCCTTCTTCCAGTCCATGCGGTAGATGTGGATGATGAAGCAGGTGCAGAGCAGGGAGACACAGACCAGCATGCCGAGCCACAGCCCTGCCGAGAGAGCCCAGCGTCAGCCGGTACTGAGACAGCACCTGGGACAATGTGATGGGATGGCAGCGGGGACACAGGGATGTGTCCCAGTGTGCCCAGTCCAGGTAGGAGGGCAGAGCCAGGACGGAGGGCTGTGGTGAACCACTGGTGAAGGTGGGGGAAGCTGCCTCTACTGGCAGAGGGTCTGGACACACAGAGGATTTGGGGGCATGCAGAGTCACACACCCAGTACCTATGACACCAATCCTGGCCACGAAGAGCAGCACAGCTCCTAGGGGCAGTGCCACACCGTAGTAGCCCACAGCGTTGAGGATGGCACCGAATTTCTGCTTCCCTATGCCCCTCAGCACCCCGCTGCATGCACCCTGCCGGAGAGAGGGAGAGGGGCTGGGGCCAGGGCTCTGCAACTGTCTGGGGGAACCAGCCTGCTGAGAGACCAGCTCCCCTCCTCTCCCAGTTGGTACTATTTCTGTGCTCTAGGTGCTTTCTAAGGGCTGGGGCCAGGAGCTCTGCAGGGTGCTGGTGCTCACCCACAGCCTGAGGGACCATTGGCCGACCAACCCATGATGCTGCTGCTCAACGCCAGCAGCATCCGCACGGACTTACACACATGGCTTCAAACAAGTGGAAGACAACGTAGACTGGTATGACCCAGGCCACCAACTCAACGATCTCCCTGGGGACAGAGAACAGGGCTGATGGAGAGAGGCTGAGGGAGCTGGGATTGTTCAGATGGAGAAGAGGAAGCTGAGGGGAGACCTCACTGCCCTCTACAGCTCCCTGAAAGGAGGGTGGGGTAAGATGGGGCTTGGTCTCTTCTCCCTGGGGGAGGGAGATAGGGCCAGAGGAAATGGGGCCAGGCTGTGCCAGGGGAGGGTCAGGTTGGATCTCAGGAAAAGCTTCTCCCCAGAAAGAGTGGGGAGGCCTTGGCACAGGCTGCCTAGGGAGGAGGTGGAGGCACCGTCCCTGCAAGGGTTCAAAAACCCGGCAGCCAGGGTGTTACAGGAGCTGGGTTCGTGGTTTGGGATTGTAGGGTGAGTGGTTGGACTTGATGATCTTGGAGATCTTCTCTGACCTTGATGACTCTATGATTCTAAGAGCCAGCGATGGCTTTTGGGAGCTGTTCCCTGTGCGCCGAGGACACTCACTTGTCGTTGGTGAAGATGTACCCCAGCATGTCCTTCGTGGAGGCTAAAATGACCCCCATGGCCACACAAAACACCCCTACAAACAGAGCAGAGTGCTGAGCCCACCCTGGCCCTGGCAGGTTACTCAGGAGCAGCTGAGGATAAGAGCAGGGGGAGAAGAGGAGCAGAGCACTGCCTGCTCGAGGAAGGAGCTGAGGCACAGACCTGTGCAGAGCAGGCTGGTGAATGAGGACCTCTTGGCCGTCTCGATGTCACCAGCACCCAGTGCGTTCCCCACCTGCACGCTGGCGGCTGTGCCAAGCCCCAGGGGGATCTGTAACCACAGGGAGAGGGGTGTGTGTGTGTGTGACCACAGGGACAGCACCCAGCAAAGAGCAGGACTTAACTCAGGGCTGAATTTAAAGCATCTCCAGGAGGGACAGAGAGGAGCAGGGAGAGACTCCAGTGCAGAGAGGCAAGAGCAGGCTTTGCTGGAGCTGAGTTTTGCTGGGCTCTGCCCCAGGATTATCCCTAGGGAGCCCTGCTGTGAAATAATAACCCCCAGCCCTCACCATAAAAGCCACGACAGACACCTCGTAGATGATGGACTGGGCGGAGAGCTCTATGACACTCAGCAGGCCTGGAGAGAAGAGAGGGTCAGCACTGGGTAGGGGTGCCTGGCAGAGTGCTGCTCTCAGTCCTTAGCACGGCTGCCGATGCTGCTCTGCTCACAGCTGATCCACCTCTGCAGCTTCCCCTGCCACTGACCTATCAAGAAGCTCCCGATTTCGTAGGTCCACCACTCGATGCACATCATGAGCATGCTGGGGATGGCCAGGGACGTGAAGCTGTCCCACTCCAGCAGGCACTCGCTGGACCAGCCTGCAGAGAGGAGAAACAGCACCCGTGGTAGATCAGCAGCCTGGGAGCTGAGAGCACCCACGGCAGCTGGAGATGCTGCCCGCTCTGCGATGCCACTCAGGACCTGCAGCAGCAGCCGTGTGTGCACATACGTGCTCTGCTGATGCCATCCTGTGGGCTGCAGAGCACTGCAACCCTCAGCTCATCCCTTCCGGAGTCCAATATCTCCTGCTTAGGTCTGCGCTCACTCAGCTCTGGGGCTGAAGCCTCCAAAACCCCAGCAGAGGGTTTCATTTCCCCAGAATTAATGTTTAGTGCCAGCACGGAGCGGTGCCAGCGCTCACGCATGACCTGCTGCCACCGAAGCATCACCGCAGCCCTGGGGTTAATGTTTCACCCTCAGCACTAACAGGAGATGGTGGAAGATTGATGAACACTCATGTAAAGCGGGGAGAAGGACGAGGAGAAGAAGGAGGAGGTGCCCTTACCTCCCCAGGTCTTCACGTGGAGTTTCTTGCCTACGATATAGAGGAACAAGAAGATGGCTTGTGAGTACTGAGCCGTGGTGTTGGCCCAGGCAGAGCCTCTGTAGAGGAAATGAGAAGGGTTGTTGGCATCCTGCTCTCTCGCTCAGGGTGCCAGAGCATAACGTCCGCCCGTGCCCTCACGAGCTCCGGATGCTCCTCTGTGCCCGGTGATGCTGACATCCCTGAGAAGTCCCAAAGCCGCTGCCGGGGGCTGTGTTTTCCCCTCGGTGGGACGCAGGGCAGGACTCACGTGATGCCCAGGTGGAACACGTAGAGGAAGATGCAGTTTGCGATGACATTGACGATGTTGCCCACAAGCCCGCTCAGCACCAGTGGCCACATGATCATCTGCAAAGAGGAGATGGTGCTGCCTCACCTCCGCTGAGGGTGCAGAGGTGTGATGGGCTCCACCAGCCCGTGCCCAGCGGTTTGCCAGCCAAACCCCTAATCTGATGGTGTTGCCTGCTTGGGAAATGAGTGCAGGGGTGGTGAATCCCCCTCATGGGGAGGTACAGAGGGAGGGAGCTCTGTCAGGTAGGTGGACACAACTGGTTCTGGGATGGGGCTGGGTGATCTCCGGGGTCAGAGCTGCTCCAGGGCATCGTGGTGGTGGTGACTAATGCTGCCTCCTCACTGGAACTGGTGACCATGGAATCCCCAAGTGCATGGTCAAAGGGAGCTCTGAGCCAGGGCTGACCCTGGTTAGGAGGGAGGGCGGCAGCACCCACCTGGTTCTGCAGGTATCTTGTTTCCAGGTTGTAGATAAAAACTGCCTGAAAAGAAAGTGGGTGGAAGAGATGAGACGGTGCTGCCTCGGGGGGAAACAGGAGCAGGAGGGGCAGTCCTGAGTGTGGCCAGCAGCAGCGTGCAGAGTGCCTGTGGGGACTCACCGGCAGAGCGGGGACAAATGCCATCACGTAGTGCTGGGTTAGCCTGGCAGGGACATGGGAGGACACGGTTAGTCGAGGGCCACAGCCAGAGCCCCCCCCCTCCGTGCCCGGGGAGGGATGAGGCAGCAGTGTGTGGGACCACCCGACCTGGAGACCTCGGGGTCCTGGCGGATGAGGAGCAGGAGCTGCTCAATGTTGATGAGGATGGCGCAGCAGGGGAAGCAGCAGAGCAGGACGATGAGGGTGGCTCTCTGCAGGATCACCCCCACGCGCAGTAGGTTCTTGCTGCCATAGGTCTGCGAGGTGAGAGGATGGCGGTGAGCAATGCTGAGCTGGGAGCACTTCAGTGCTGGGATGGGGAGACAGGGACTCCAAGGAGCAGCCCTGGTCACGCTGGGGAGGATTCGTTATTCCAAGGGGAGCATGGAACTCCCTGTTACGGGATTGCTGCTCAGGGAGCTTGCAGGAGCAGCCAGGGCTCTGGGTGGTGCTGGGGCAGCATCAGCCGAGGCTGGAAAATGCCCTTTCCCAGGACCAGTGCCAGCATCTCTTACCCACCTGGGATATCAGGGTGTCGCAAGCCGAAGACAACCCATAACCTACAGAGATGGCAGTGACATTTATGACCTGCAAACGGGGGTTAAAAACAAAGAGCCAGGGTGAGCATTTAGGGCTTTCAGGGAGGGAGGGGAAAGGAGAAGCAGGAGGCTGAACCCTGTTCTTGTCTGCCTCGGTCCCCAGTCTCCTGTCACAGAGTCAGCGGGAAGGAGCCGGTGCCCGGTGCTGGAGCAGCCCCCGAGAAATCCTTACAGCGATGGCCAGGGTGACAGAAGCCAGCTCGACCTTGCCCAGGTGGCCACAGAAAATGGAGCTGACGAGGTGGATGAGGAAGATCAGCAGCTGAATGAGGATCTGAGCCGGGAGAAGAGCACAAGCGAGGGTTAAGGATGGGGTAAGCAGAGGAGAGGGGGTAGCTGTGCCAGGTAGCAGCTAACTCTCGTTGTCCTCACCAGTGGCCCCGCCAGCACCAGCAGCTTCTTCGCGTCCTCCCAGAAGGTGGCCGGGACCAGGCGCCCGAGGCAGCGGCTCTTCTTCCCGTGGCTGCGGGCTGGGGGGTCGCTCTGGCCATCGCTGCAGCTGCTCTCTCCGGTGGGCTCCTCTCGCTTCATGATGCCACCGCCGCTCTGCCAGGGCAGTGAAACAACCCTCTTCGTCCGCACTGGGTTAAATCTCTCTGCCAGGCTGAGCAATGTATAACCACAGCGGGGTGAACTTCAGCCGGGGCCGGCCGAGCTGGCCGCAGGCTCCCGGTGATGGGCAGTGCGGCAGCAGGTCACCCAGCTGGGGAGCCTTGCGAGGGTCCCAAGCGCCCCGGAGGAGCCTGGCTATGCGGTGTGAGGCACCTGCTGCCTGCCCCAGTGGCTCCTGTTAGCCATCGTACCTCTCTCTTGCTGCCCTGCATCTCCACCGGCCGGTGGGCTGGAGGGTTGTCCTGCTGTCCCCGCAGCGATGGAGGGGTCGTGGGTCTGTGCGTGAGCTCCCCGCGAGCAGTGGCGGGGCTGCTGCCTGTCTCGGCCCCTCTCATTGTGGCTGGCCATGGCCAAGACAAGCCGGCCCCATTGGCCCCAGCTGTCAGCTCGAACAGCACAACAGCGTCGGGTTTCACTGGCACCGCTCTGCCAGGACAAATATAGCAGCCCGGCTTGGCCAGGGGAGCCGCCGGCACCGCGCAGACCCGCTCCTGCACAGAGGAGGAGCCGGGCACCTCCCAGGGTCCCAGCCCAAAAGCACTGGGATTCTGAGCAGGGTAGAGTGCCACATCCTCCTCACACGGGGGTAGAGGCTGCTGAGGTTGGGGCTGTTGGCTGGTTCAAGCTGCTTTATGTCCTGTCTCTCTCTCTTTCCTCTCAGGAGAGTTGTGGGGTGGCAGGATGGGCTGAGCACCAGCTGTAGCTGGTATTTACCTCAGGCAGCCAAGCAAGTGCCACACCAAGACCTCACTGCTGCAGGTAAGAGCCTGGGATGGGTTCTGAGCATCTTGGGCCAGGCAGTACTGTAGTGGGTGCATTAAGACATAGAGCAGCTCCCTGTTCACTCTGGGGGATTGAGAACCATCCCCCTCTCTTCTGCATCACTCAGCAACGATGTGAAAGCAGTTAAGAGGGCACAAACCCTGCTCTTGTAGTGGAAGGGAGCAGTGAGCTCTAAAACCCAGCTAGAACAAACCCCTGGCTGCCCCTGCCGCCAGAACCAGCCCAAAACTGCTGATCCAGAAGGCTGAGGCAGAGTCCTGAGCAAGCCCCACGCAGCCCAGGCTCCCAGCTTCTCTCCCCAGGCAGTGGTGCCAGGGACCAGGGTCATGCTCCCACCACAGCAACAGCCCAGCGTTTACTTAGAAAACTTTATTGTAGCGAAATCCCACCTTACAAAAGTGCAAAGAAGAGTTGCTTTAGGCCCCCTGCCTGCCACGCAGCAGGGAAGAGCAGGGCCAGCAGCCAGTGTCCCACCCCCTGACACCAGGCGGCCCTTCTCAGCACCATCAGCCTTGCCCTGTGCTGAGCAATAGAGGCAAATGGGCTCTGCCGTGATGCTGGCCCACTCTGGTGCCTGAGGAATCACGCTGGGGGCAGCAGGAGCCTCTGCTCTTAGCAGGAAGCAACACAAGGTCCTCCTCTCCATCCCAGGCCCCCCCTGGGCTCCACTCCCAGTTATCACAAGTGACACCCTAGAGCAGTACAGGAGAGGAACCAGCTCTCAAGCTTCCCAGGTGCCACATCCTCACCCCCCTTTAAGAACTCTGTGTGTGGGATAAAACAGTGAGTTAACCAGAAACTGAGCCAAGTGAAACTGAGGGGGAATCCCTTCCCCTGCACCATCCTCCTGCTCTGTGTCTGGCTCCCCAGTGGCACTAGCCATGGCTCTAGCCATTGCCCGTCAGAAGCCGGACTAGTACACCCGCCAGCAGGACAGCAACAGCGGTGGCGGCAGCAAGCACGCGGCGGATGATCAGAGCCCTCCACACGCTGACGGGAGGAGTGGTGATGACAGCAAGTTCCTCCTGGGTGATGAGCTGGTGGGCAGGTTGCCTTTCAGCTCCCACCATGTTCTCAGGCAGGACGGCAGTGTCGGCGGTGTCCGTGTCAACGGAGATGTACTCTGTGTGACAGAAAGCAGAGAGCTGGAGGGAGCCGAGCTGCAGAGCCCAGGCTGCTGGGGTACAAGTGCTGGTGACAGTCCTGAGGGTCCTCTTTTGAGCTCAGGGACAGCTGTTCCCAGGTAAAGCAGAGGCTGGTTGGTAGTCTGGGCTCTTTGAGCAGCCAGAGTGAGGATGGGGTCATCTTGTACCTCATCACTGAGTACAGAAGTGCCACCAGCACCAAGCACTGCTCTTCCCAGGCACCTGGGCATGCAGGACAGACAGAGCTGACCTGAGCATGAAGGAAGGGAAGGGTTGGGTGGAGAATTCAAGGTCCCTCCTGTTGTCCATCCCAGTTACGTACCCAGTGCAGATGTTTTGTTAGCAGCTGTGCCATGGGAGTTCACATCTTCCAGCTGTTTTTTCAGTCCAGCTCGAACTTGAGCCTAGAAACACAGGGAAGAGCTGCTCTTCTCAGAAGTCAGTGTCCAGCCCTGCCAAGCAAACCTGAGCCTCTCCCAAAGCAAGCACAGCAGCACCAACTCGCTCCTCTGCTACAGGAACCCATTTCCCTTTTGCCTCCTCCCAGAGGGCTGTGGCCTTGTTCTTGGGACAAGAACTCATTGTTCTGGGGCAGGACTCAACTAACCCATTTTAAGAGTCACCAGAGAAGAGCACAGGTCTCACCTCCTGGGCTGCTTTCTTCCAGTCCATGCGCATGACAAAAGCTGAGAAGGAAAGGGCTTGCAAAGAGATGCAAATGATCATCCCCACCCACAGACCTGCAGCAAGAGACAGTCACTTCAGAGAGGGCTGAGGAGCGCCTGGGTTTGCCCCCCACTGCCCCAATGCCCAAGGGATTATTCAGAGATTCCTAGATCCATAGACTCCCAGGTTGGAAGGGACTTCAATGCTCATCCAGTCCAACCTCCCCAGCTATAAATGCAGGTGAAATTCACTGTCCCAACAGCCTGGCCAGCTGGGTCTGAAAACTGCCCAGTTTGGACAACCAACCCCTTCCCCTGGGAGATGATCCCAGCGGTTGATTGTTCTCATGGGAAGGGTTTTCTTCTGGACTGCAGTGGGAATCTCCCCAGGAGGGACAGACCCATCACCCCTTGTCTTTTCCACAGGACTCCTAGTGAAAAGGGAGCACCCAGCCTTGGTAGGAGAGCTGCCCTGAGGAAACAGCTCCTGGGGGTTCCCATGCTGACACCAAGCCTGGATTTACTGGGATAGCTCAGCTTCCATTTGTTGGAGGCTACTGAGAGCCTGCGCCTCAGGTGCAGTCCAGCCCCACTGACCCAAAGGACGGTCCGGGCACAAGTTCCAGGGCTGAGCCTTACCCGAGGCACAGAGTTAGGCGTGGAAGCAGCAGTGCTGGCAGCTCAGGCAGCACCAGAAGAGGACACACGTACCTACCACCCCCATCTTGGCTGCAAACATCAGTGAGAGGCCAACGGGCAGGCCGACAGCGTAATAGCCGATGGCGTTGGCGATAGCACCCAGCTTCTGCTTCCCCGTGCCCCGCAGCACACCGCCACAGGTGGCCTACGGAAAACAGGGATCAACACAGGGGGCAGCTATAGAAGGTGTCATCAAGGAGAGGGACCAAGAAGGAGTTACAGGCAGCTCTGTGCTCTCCACTGCAGAGAGGGATCACTCCACATGCTGGAATACTCACCGCTGTTGCATCAAACAAGTGGAATGGAGCAAAGATGATCATCACTTTGGACACCAAGGCAATGATCTCCCTGTTGGGAAGAACATACTGATCAGGGACAGCAGCATGCCTGGGTCCCAAAGGACTCCGACTCTCATGTGTCTCCCGGTCAGGCTAAGCCTGATCCCAGCCTATGAGACTTGTGGGAGATGCTCTCAGCTCGGCTCCCACCGTGGTTGCATCCCAGTGCCAGAATCACAGAAGCAAAGTTGGAAAAGACCTTCAAGATCCAGTCCAGCTGCCTGCCCTACAACCCCCAACCACTACCCCATTTCTGAACATCTCTAGCAACGGTGCCTCTACCCCCTCCCTGGGCAGTCTGTTCCAATCCCTGACTGCTCTTTCCGGGAAGACATTTTCCCTGAACATCTGTGCTGCCCAGTGACACTAAACGGTCGGGAGGAACCTTTGGGGAATGTGTTTGCCAGACAGAAGTGTCCATCTCCTGGGACATAAAGCACAGGGAATGACACTGAGGAAGCTGGGAACCCACTTGTCGCTGGTGAAGATGTATCCCACCACGTCCTTCAGTGTTCCCAGTAATGCTGAAACCACCACAGCAAAAACTCCTGGAAGGAAAGAAAGAGTCAAATTGCTTTCCTCATGGGCAGCATGTCCTGCTCCCAACCCAGAGGTTCATGAGATGGACACTGGACTTGGCTGATGACCAAGGGATAATATAGTAGAGGACAAGCCTGCTCCTCAGGTTCTCCCCAGATACTCCCGCTCCTTTCCAGAGGTGGAGGGCAGGATGCTCAATTGCCTTTTTAACTACTGAAATAGTTACATCATGTTCCTCACAGAAAAGAGGAGCCAGGATCTCCTCTTCCCCTCCAAATAGGGAGTCCAAACAAGAGTGTCTGGGTTTCTGGAGAGAGTCCCCAGCCCTGTGAAGGGGGAACCAAACTGCTGATAATCGCCCTTTCTTCCCCTCTGCAGGAGCTGGGCTGACCTGCGCAGATCAGAGCAGTGATGCACGAGGTCCTAGCTTGCATTGCGTCCCCTGATCCCAGGGCATTGCCCACTCTGACACTTGCAGCCACACTGAAGCCCAGAGGCACCTGAGCAGCAGGAGACAAGGAGGAAGAAGTGAGTGGCAGCAGAGCCTGCAGCAATTTTCTTCCCCAGTAGACTGGCATCGCTGCAGTAAAGGGAGGTCCATCCGCCCCATCCTTGGATGTGTAGCTGCACGGCAGGGCCAAGAGTCAGCACCTGCCTGGTGTCAGCCCCGTTTCCCTCCCCAGCCTTCATCTGCCGACCCATGGTTTGGGGAACCCTCCCCCCAGCATCCTGGTTGAACACACCCAACCCTCACCATGTATGCCACAGAGGAGAGCTCGTAGACGACGGACTGTGCACCCAGCTCCACCACACTGAGCAGCCCTGGAAAACATCCACCAGGTTCTTCACTAGGTCAGAATTAAAACCCCTCCTTTGCTGCTAAGGAGGTGGTGACTACAGGGTTCCAATCCATCAGGTGTGCAGCATCCCACAGAACCCACCCTGCTGGCAGGAGGAGCTCTGAGGGACACGCTCAAGGCAGCCACCAGAGCAGGTGTGGGCAGGAGATGACCTGTTGAACCAGATGATAAAGAGGATTTGGACTCACCTGCCAAGAAGCTCCCGATCTCAAAGGTCCACCACTCAATACACATCATGAGCATGCCGGGCACCGCCAGCCGGATAAAGGAGCCCCAGTCCAGGAGGCAGTCCCTGGTCCAACCTGCAATGAGAAGGTTGATCAGCATGAACATGTTCTCCCTCTCCTCCTACAAAACAGAATCAGATGCTCTTCTGAGGTCAGCCACCACCACAGCTCACAGGACAGCAGACTCGTCTTGCTGCTGTACCGTGGCAACTTCCCAAGACAGGAAGAACAACAAGCTGGCCGTGAGGGATGGTAAATTCCTTTGCTAGATGCTGGTGACTGTGCCAAACCCCCAGGGCCAGTCACTGGTGTCTGGAAGGGTTAAGCTCAGAACAGTACCTCCCCAGGTCTCCACATGGATCTTCTTCCACCACACGTAAAGGAAAAGGAGAATGGCCTGGGTGTACTGAGAAACTGTGTTAGCCCAGGCAGAGCCCCTGGGGAGAGAGAGAAGGCAGATTACATCCTCTCCAACCTCCTCAGCTACAGTAGGAGAGACCTACTGGCACCCAGACAAGCCCTGCTGGGGATATGGGGCAGATCCCTCCAGCCTTATCTTTCCAAGCTGGTTGGCTGGAGGTAGAGAATGGCAGAAGGGAGCACCCAGGACATCCCTCCCCCAGCCCTGAGCAAACCCCTGCACCTAGAGAGATGCTGTCTCTATCTCTGCTCACACTTACACCATGCCTAGCTGCAGTGCATACAGGAAGAAGGCATTCATGGCCACATTGAGGATGTTGGCTGCAATCCCTGTCAACACCTGGGGCAAAATGATCGCCTGGAAGCCAAGAAGAGACTTCTGAGTTTGCTTCCTCAGCCCTGTCCCAGCCCCATCCAGCAAACACAGGAAGACCCATCACCCAGGGAGCAAGCCAAGCAGGCAGCTCCTGCTACAGGTACAACTGGGTTGTTCGACCTGCAGAAGGCAGCATGCAGGGCTCAAGAGCTGGAGTGGTCAACTCAGTACAGAACTGAGAGGTAGCGATGGGGAACTGGAGCAGGTGCTACCTACAGGTAGTTCCCAGGAGCTCTCCCTGCACCGCAGGGCCAAGTGGGGGCTGTGCATCCCACATTCCTCAGAACAGGAATGACCTTAGATCCCCAACTTTATCCACGTTCCTAGGAATACAATCTATGGCCCAGAAGCTGCTTAGTTACACAGTACCTGACTCAGTAAATATCTCGTCTGCAGCTGGTACAGAAACGCCGCCTGCAAAAGCCAGGGTTCATCTCATCAGCACCAACACACTGCAGTTCAACAGCCAGCACTGCTCACAGCCAGCTCCTTCTCTCTTCTGACTCCTCAGGGTACCCCAGCCCCACACCCTATTCCTGGGGTCCAGCTGAAGCGTGGTACCTGCCAGCACTGGCTGCACCAACAGCCAGGAGTAATGAAAGGCACCTCCTGTTCCCACTGGGAAAAGAGATCAGACTCAAATGGGAAGTCTCCTCTGCTTCCTCATCAGCACAGGAGAGCTTGAACATCTGGGAGGAAGGGGTTATCCTACAGGCCCTTATTCCCAGGGGTGCTGCTTCCTGTCAGAGTAACTATAGAGTGACTAGTCAGAGTGACTAGGAGAGTCAGAGCCCAGCAGCTCCGAGTGGGTGCAAACAGCAAGCTGCAGCCTTTAGCTCCGAGCGAACCCTGGAGCCCCTGGTTCAGACATCCACCCCATCAGGTGCTGTGCAGATGCAGTCAAAGCCTTTGCACAGCCAGATGGAGGAGTGAATGTTTGCTGGTCCAGCAGCTGCTGGCCAATATGCTTCTGTTAAAGCCCAAGATCAAGGGGCATATTGCAAAACCCTATAAACAAGGCTGCCCTGTGATCCCCAGCGCAGACATCCTCCCTCCTTACTCCAAACGTTACTGAGGGAGCTGGTAACAGCTTTAACAACTTACAGGAAGGGCTGGAATGAAGATCATCACGTAGACCTGAGTTAACCTGGAAAGACAGTTGTTTCCCCAGTTAATGATGCAGCAAAGCAAGAGCCAAGCCAAGCACATCGCGCTCAGGCTCCACAGAGCCTGGATTTCAACACCGTGTGGCCACGCAGCCAAATGGACTCTATTTCACCCCTGACCTGGAGACTTCGGGATCCTGTCGGATGAGCAGGAGGATCTGCTCAGTGTTGATGAAGAGTGCCCAGCAAGGGAAGCAGCAGAGCAGCAGGATGAGGATCCCCCGCTGCAGGATGGTGCCCACCTGCTTCAGGTTCTTGCCACCGTATGTCTGAGCCAGGAGAAAGGACCAGGGTGAGTGTTACAGTGGGTCTGGGCAGATGCTCAGCAGCCAGGGCAGTCCTGGGCTCATTCAGTACATCCCCCATGCTCTACGGTGGCCAGTGCCAGGCTGGTTGGGTATGACTAGCTCTTAGGCAGATTGCAGAGCCTTCTGGTAGCCAGGCATAAAACCCAGGGCTCCTTAGGGAAGCTGCAGGGAGCAACAAGGCTCCAGTGAGTGCATCTGGCTGGCAGCTGCCATTCTCCTGCCCTTTGAGTCCGAGAGGTGAGATGGTACCCACCCATCCATCCCTATCATGCACCAGAAAAGGGGGGGGCTCACACCAACCTGGGACATCAGCGTGTCACATGCTGAGGCTAAACCAGAACCGATGGAGATGCCTGTCACGTTGATAACCTGGAGGAGAGACAAGGGATCTGGGTCACAAGGCAGGGTGACAGGGCACCTGGCCCAAAGCACCGAGTCCTTCCCAGCTGGGGGGGAAAAGAGTTCTCCTAGGTTTTTGGGCAACTTCCAGCTCTTCCCTATTTCTAATAACACATTCCTGTTGCTTACACAGCCTCTTCTCATCTCTGGTGTGGAAAAGGATCCCCTAGCAATGGCTGAGGATCTAAAGGGCCATGACCAGTGCTGCAGTCCTACAGGTCTGAGGGGTTTTTCTTCTTCGTTGGTAACACAGTGTTTGTGTGGGTTAAGGTAGAGGAGGATCAGAGCAATACGTACAGACACAGCCAGCGTCACAGCATCCAGCTCAGCTTTCCCCAGGTGGCCACAGAAGATGGAGCTGACCACGCTGATCAGAAGCCCCAGCAGCTGGGCAACAAACTAGGAAGGGAAGAGGAGGAGTCAGTGAGATGAAGGCTGATTAGGACTTGAGGAACACCACCCTTCCCTCAGGAGCTGGACTATGAACAGTCAGGTTTCCTGGTGTCCTGCCAGCACCTCTCCTCCAGGCCAGGGCTCTACTGTCCCAGGAACCCCTCCCTGCTCACCAGTGCTCGAGGGTTAACAAAGGCTCTTGGTGACTTTGTCTTTCAGAGCAGACCTCCACCTGACCTGTGGCATTCTGGTGTTAGGCAGCCAGTCTGCCAGATGACCTTCTTTACCTGGGGCTTAATGGCTTCTCTAGAAATCCTCTTCTTCAGGATGAAAGACACAGAGAGAGGGAACACAAAAAAATCCCAAAGCTCTTCTACCCTTCTGTGCATCTGGGGAAAACTCTCCTCCCACAGTACAGTGTCTTCTCCTGGACAGCTTGATGCCAAGTCCAGCCTGCTTGTTCCTTGCCAGGGGCTACAGCAAGGCTTAAGGATGCTGAGAGGGAGATTGCGCTCCAGACCTCATTTTCCCTTGGCAAGAGGACAGCCCCTCTCTGTAGGCATCTGAGTCTTGGTGTCATGGCACAGACAGAACCAGATGGTAGGAGTTAGAGATGTTTATACCTGCTGAGGGGTGGGCACGGCTGGGGACCATGCCCAGGCTCTGCTCACTCTCCTTTCCACCCAGCAAGCCAAGAGACCAGTGCTGCTGGAGAACCAGCTCCTGTGGGGTCAGAGGAAGAGCAGGACAAAAACCTCTCCTCTCCAGACCTCCCAGTGCTGCCTGCAGATGCGGTCCTGTGCCAGGCTCGGGCATGTTCGATCTCCTACTGTGAGTAATCCCTGCAGGAGGGGTCAGTACCTCCACGATTGCTCTAGCATAGGGTTTGAAGTGAAATAGGCATTGGCTAACTAATGACAGCTATACGTTTGGATTGGAGGTTATCTGAGCACACAGGGCAGGCTGTGCCACAGGGGAAAGGGTTGAGGACACTGATAAAGGGCCACTGGGTTTAGCTACAGAAGGAACTGAAACCCTTTGTACTTCCTCTGGTGCCTGAGCACAGCAGGTCAGTGCTTTGATGTCAGGGACAACCTCTCCAAGAAGTTCATCAGTTGCAACTTATTAATGGGATAAAGCTGAACATTCAAAGCACAGAACTTCACACACAGTGGGCTCAGAGCAGGGCTGTGGTTCACACTCTGTTCTGCGGAAGCCTCTGCAGTGTGTGCTCAGTGCTGGGCTAGGGAGTCCTGCTGCATCTCCAGCAGGACAGGGAGGACTTTAGGACTGTGACCATGAGTACCTCTGCACACAGACTCTGCTAAGGGTAAAGTCAAGTAAAGTGATTTGTTTGCCTCCAGAAGGGTAGGTGGCAGTGCTGGGGCTGCAGACTGATTCCCCAGAGCAGTTTCCCAGTCATCCCCTACCCCAAGCCCTCTGGGGCTTCTTCGGGGGCCACGCTGGCGGCTCTGCTGGGGCACATGGACCGAGCTGGACAGCAACAGGCAACCCCGAGGGGTCCCTAGAGCCCTTGGGATGACAATCAAGGACTGCTGGATGATATTTCAACTCTGGCTGTGACCTCAGCAAGCAAGGACAGCGAGGGGGTGGAACACCGGGCTGACTGCGGCCGGGGAGCAGAGGAGAAACCTCGGGGCAGCGAAACAGCGCCAGGGTACTGCCGGGCAGGGCACCCCACAGCCCGGGGACTCTCTCCTACATCCCGAGACCACCTCTCCACCGCATAGCCCGGGGTCCCTCCCTCCCCTACCCCCCAGGATCATCCCCGGCTCCTCGGGACACGCTGCCATGCTCCGGAGCTCTGCCGANCGCCATCGGCCACCGCCTGCTCCTCCTGCCACCGCCTCCTCCCGCCTTATGGGCTCGGCCAGCGCTGCTCCCCGCCCCCGGGCTGCGCGGCTGCGGCTGGGGGCGGTGCGGGGCTGGGGCTGCGGGTAGAGCCCGCGTACACGTGTTGGGCAGAGGGAGTGCGGGGGGTTTTGGGGACTCCCCCTGCGTGTGTCAGTGAGGGAAGCAGGGGACCCCCTATTTGCTGCCTGACATCCAGAGCCCTCCCAAATGTTAGCTGTGGAATGGGGGTTCCCTAGGGATCCGACACCTGTTGGCTTGGGTTTCACGAGTGGTCCAGGGAGCCCCCCAGCCAAGGTGGTGGCTATGGACTGGGGATTTGCTTCTGGGGTGATGGCTTAGGACCCCGACATGGGCTGGTTGTGGACTGGGTGTCCCCAATACAGGGGGTCTGTGAAAGGTAGGGACATCTCAGCACATCCTCCAAGACCAATGGTCTGCCGTCAGCTTTATGGGAATAGTGGGGGGCAGCTGGCTGTGGGCAGTCTCCCCCTCTTCTCCATGCACCCACCAGCACCCCCCATGAACAGGGGGATTTGGGGATCACCTCCCAGGAAAGGAATTCCCACCAACAAACTGGTGCCCGGCTGCCTCCACAGCGCTGGGGTGCAGCTGGTGGGATGCAGAGGTTTGGAGGGGGTTGCTGGCCCCCACATCAGGACTGAGGTGCCTGTGACTATGTTTGCTCGGCAGCTGGCAAGAAGGAGCTTTAGTTTTGAGTGGGAACTTGGCAGTGAAATTCTATCTAAGTGCAGGTGCTGGTAACCAGGCAGCTGCAGTCAAACCTAATTCTAATGCATGGAAAATTACGGTGGAAGCTGGAGCTGGGTTCCCTGGCTGTTTGAACGCTGTCTCGGTGATGGTTAGCTGTGGTGTCACCATCCAGAAATGTAAAGTCTCGTTAATGTTTCACTTATCTCCCTGGGGATTAGTGGCACCATGGTGTGTAAGGTGGTAACTTGCCACCCAGAGGTGTGCGGTGGCCGGGGTGAGTCAGAGCCGCTCTGATTTCACATGTGTGACGAAATCAGGGTGAAATCAGGGATAAAAGAGTTTCTGGTGCTGCTGCATTCTGCTCTGGAGTTCTCCTTGATTTGGGTGGTAGATGAGAAGGGGAAAAAGCAACTTGTAGAATTTACCTGAAGTGGTTTCTTCACGAAACTCAGGATCCAGTGTAGCTAGAGGATTGCATTCACCCATCACCAAAACCTCTTTGCAGGCAAGGAAAGAACAATGCATAAAGTTTGGGAGGATATTTTAACTTCCAATCCATTTCTTCTTTCTTTGGTGGTGTTCACATCACCAACACCCACCCTTGGGTGGCTCAGGTCACCTTGAAAATGCTTCGCAGCAGACACAGGCTCAGCACGGGTCAACACTTTGCTCCTCTCTGATGGAGTAGAGGAGAGGAACAAACTGACTCGCAGAGTGGAAATGTGCTGGGTGTGTGTTCGGACACAACGCTTCAAATCAGATTCTTACTGGGTTCATGTCTCAGAGATTCAAGGCACTGTTTGGCCTGTCCTTGCCTCTCCTGTGGCTGGGAGAGCAGCGGGGTGCACATGCACTACAGGAGTGGCTGTGAAGAAATGGAAGTGTTCAAGGCCAGACTGGATGGGACCTTGAGCAACCCAGTCCAGTGAGAGGTGTCACTGTGCATGGCAGAGGGGCTGGAACTAGATGATCTTTAAGGTCCATTCCAAGCCTGACTCATTCTATGGAATGAGTTAGGAGCAAACAAGGAGTGTCCTGACTGGTGGTGTGACTGGCTGTGTGATGGCCAGAAGGTTCCTGTGGTGCCTCGACTCATGTGGAGGTAGGAGGGGAGAGGATAGAGCTCAGATGGTGCAATTTGTGGTCTTCAACAAGTAGCACAAGTGTGAGTCCCTTTGAAGTTTTCTTGTGACCCTGCTGAGATCAACACTCTGGGCTGGCAACAGGGAGGGCGAGAATCAGGCAGAAACCTAGGAGAAAGTGCTTGGTAAAGAATAATCCCTGTTGCTTCAGGCTTAGGGGAGAAATGTTGCCTCCCAGGAGCCAGGTACTGGACCAACCCCTAGAGAACCAAAGATATAGAAGGCTTGTGATTGAAACCCCCTTCTTTGTCTTTTGCTGCTGTTTGAAATGAACCCTGTTTGCTTTCAGAAGAGCTGTCTTGTGTTTTTGTGGGGATACACGGATCCCAGTCTTGCTGGGAAGCAGCAGGACCAGGTCTGATAAAAAACGGTGCCTCAAAGTCTCCCCCAACAGACCTGCCTCTGCTTCACCATCCTGCTCTTGGATCAGCCTGTGAGCTGCGCAGGGGACAAAGGTCAGTGCAAACTCCCAGGCTGAGCCCAGCACTGGCACTGGGTGCCAGAGCATTAACACCTTCCCTTTCCGTGATGGGGATAAGGACCTTGCCAGCTGCCTGGTTAGATTCTGTGGGGCTCATCTGCTGGAGCAGACAGATGGGCGGAGAAGCTCAATCAGCCAGGCTCCCATCAAGCTGCCCTCAGCCATCCGGATATTAAGGCTATTGCAACACCAGTTAGTAAGAAATTAAAAGGTCAAATTCCTTCTGAACATAACATCATGGAACTCAGTCGTTTTGGACTTGCAGTGAATCTGGAGCAGCATTTTGGAAGGCTGATACCTTAACCCTGACCTGTTTAAAGGAGCTAGTGTGTCACTGGCTACTAACCATCTGAGGCAGACAGATGGCTGGTCCTATCGGATCTGGGCTCTGCAGCTGGGACTCTGCTGTTCTCAGCGATGCTGATGTAAATCCAGAAGGCAGCAGAGGAGGGGAGAAGGACTGCAGTTGCCCACATCATCTGTAGAGCAGAACTAGGCCTTTCCAGGAGGATGACTACCCAGAGGTGTTCTGAAGTGCAGCCAATGTCCTGTTACTAAAATAAACCCCACAAACGTACTGTGTCTGGAGCCGTCGTGATTAAGAGCTACCAAATCAGAAGAATGTCAGAACACAATGGATTTGGCTCAAATGCTCGACTGTTTGAAGAGTGTCTCTTCCTTTTAAGAGACCTGGCTGCTGGCCAGACACTGTGGAAAACCCTCTCCCCCTCTGTCCAAGCCACCAGCTAAATGAAAAACCAAAGAGCCTTTTGCAACCAAATTAGTTTTGATTGCGAATTACCTGTAGTGCAGGATCAGGTGGTCAAAGCCATTGTGGATACAGCACATGGATTTGGGGTCTGTCAGCAAGGAGAAGGGAGCACAACAGGCATCTTCAGAGAGTTTTCCTAGCGGGATGATCCATCAACAAAGAAAGTTTCTGTATTCTGCAGTATTAAGTGCATTAGCAGAACACACAAATGATTTTAGATTAGGGTGACCCTTACTGTGGGGTGGCCTTTCTACTGGGTACACAGGGATGGGTTTTCTGCTTAACCCCATGGAAGTGTTCTCAAGTTCACCCTGCAGAGTGAAGAGGCTTTCTCAGACCCAAGAGAATCGGTGTTCCACTGCTATCCACATCTCCAAGGAATAATTACCCTTCAGTAATGCCAAAAAACACGTTGAATAAGGTTTTAAATGAGACTGGCTGGTGATGCCACTGCTGTGCAGGACCTGTAGATACACGGCTGCCAAAAAGGATGAATTCCTGCCTGACTAGGAGAGCTGCTGACTCGCCCTGGCTTGGGAACGGGCAGCTCTGTGGTCTCAAATCACCCTGGGTGATCTCAGTGTCCATAACCGCTATTTTTCAACACAGCCAAGTAAACAGGACTGTTCACACCATTAGCTGTCCCAACCTGCTAGTGCAGACATGCCTCTGTGAGAAGGGTTACGGAGAAGCTCAAAACTCCACGCTTACAGCACATGGAGCTTATCATGGCTTTAGTTAAAGGCAATGATGAGACATCCTCGCACAGCCTTGCAGCGTCTGCATTGCCGCTCAGCCGCCGCTGTGTGCTGCTGCCTGCCCGTACCCTCGCAAGGCTGCTCTGCGGGAACTAACCCTGGGCTCCCTTTGTGACCCGCAAACTGCCTCCCCAAAGGGTGAGACCAACCAGGCGTGTACTGGGAACTAACCTGGGGCTCTTTTTGTGACCTGGAAAGCTGCTGCCCCAAAGGGTGAGACTAACCAGGCTCTGTCTGGCTGCTGTTGGTAAATAGAGTTGGGTTTTTTTATGGCTTTGTTTTGCCCTGTGGCTTTGTGGCAACTCAGCTACTGCTGTTTAGAAGCCACCCTGACTGAACCTTTATTTTCTTTCTGCTGCCATGGGTTTCATTTGCTCAAGGTGATAACTATATGGGTGGTGATGCTGGAGAGCCCCACAGGTCCCCATTCCACCCACACCCTGGGTGCCTGCGTCCGGCTCCCAACAGAGGTGACATCAGTGGAGAATGCCATCAGTGTCCCCTTTTCCAACAGTTCTTGTCTTCTTCTGGAGGCACTTTGGGCTCAGCACTCTCACCCTGCCACATTTCATCAACAGTTGGTGCTTCCCTTGCCCACAAGACCCTAGTAAACACTGGTCGTGGGGGGAAACAAATCCAGGCAAATGTAAATACCTGGTTAATATCTGCCAAACGCTTTGGCAAAGTATTAGCTAAATATTTTGCTGAAAGAGACAATAAATATTAGGCTAAGGAGATGCAGGGTAAAACCCAGTACTCAGGAAAAATGAATAGGATTAGGGAAATGCAGATTGGCATTTTGTCTGCACAGACAAAAACCTGCTTATTAAAAGCCCCGTGAAGTGGTTCTGCCTCTTAAATTCCAGCGTCTCAAGTCAGTTCTCAAACGGGCATCCCGAGCCCGTGATTCTGCCGGGGAACCTGCACAAGGTTCATCCACCCACGTGGGTTCATAATGTTTAATGTGGGCTCGGTCACACCTCACACTGTGATGTTGTTCCCTAGGAACAGAGGTTTCCCTACTTTCTTTTCTTTTCTTTAAGAGAGAGGAATGTTTTCTACTTGCTTTGTATTTCAGAGCATCTTGCTTCTGCTTTGTTCAGTGGAAAACGGGGCCAGGCAAATTAACTGCAGTCATAAATGTTATTTTTATGACCGAATATTTTTATTGCCACATGGGTTGGTTGAGTTCAGGGTTGCAGACTTAAAAAAAAACCAGCTTCCCTGCCCTGAAGAGCTCAAATACTTAATTAAGGCAGATAAGGCAGGACAAATAAAAATAAGACTAAACTCCTCTTGCTTTGAACCACCTCTAGGGAGCAGGTCTTGGCAAAAGAAGAGAGAGATTGTAGAGCTGTTAATAATAGTAATGATAATTAATTGTATTTATAAAGCATCTCCTAATGGTTCTAGATGCGATACAGCGATGCGATGCAGCAACAGGAAGAAGGCAAATAAAGAAGCGTAAAAATTAAGGTGTCTGTTACCGTAGTTAGCAAGATTTATGGGGTTTGGGGCTCTTCAGCAAAGTAAATCAGAGAAGGTGTTCAACTAGTGCACAGGCTGTGCTCCCAGACCTCGTTCTGGAGTGGCTGAGGGTTCTCAAGCTGAAGCTGCAGTGGATTCAGTGGGTTTGTAGATCAGAGACTGTGATTACAAGGAGCAAACACAATGCAGAGCCGGCTTTGCATGGCACTGTTTATGCTTTATTTCCCTTCCAGACGATGAAATTCAATGCAGTCACACTGAGTTGTGTTTGCACTGCTGGATTGGCTTTCAGGTTTTTTCCCCCCACACTGCCGATAAGGATAAACAAGAATTTACATCAGATTTTGAAAACAAAGAAAGGAAGAAGCTTCTGCAGCTTTGTACAAGTTTGCTCTGCTGAAACGTGGGACTGGCTGCAGGTGATGAAATCACAGAGTTGTTTAGGTTGAGAAAGATCTTTAAGAGACATCAACTCCAGCTGTTCCCCCAGCACTGCCAGGTCCCCACTAATCCAAGTCTCTCACTCCACATCTCCA
>VZRI01009864.1:306374-361162 GCA_013397515.1 Upupa epops
CCCTGCCCCCCCCGGCTCGGTGCTTGAGGAGCGACTCGCAGCCCGGCTCGGCGAGTTTGCGGGGCTGTTGCGGGGTGTTGGTGTCGTCCGGCAGCTGGTGGGTTCGCTACTCCGCAACTTAAAGCCCCTTGTGTGGAGAATTTAACGCAAACGATGACAAAACCCACTTTGTGAGACCAAGGCAGAGGCTGGGCTGCCAGACCCCAAGGAGCTCTCGACGGTGGTGGTTCAGAAAAAAAACATCCCAGCCCTCTTTACAAATCAAATCTCTGGGAGCTATTGAGTGGGGATTAAAAAGATGGTGCCCCACAGTGCCATTTCTGTACGATCTTTCCAGCGAGTGGTTGCGGCTGCCGATGTGAAGCGGCATTGGCTGAGCTCTCAGCGAGGTGCCATCTCCGCTTCGGTGGGGATTGGGGTGACGCTGAGGGAAGCTGAACCCCCTCGGGCATCCACCATGCTCAGGCTCTGCAGAGCTGTGTTGAGGTGAGAAGGATAAGTTCTTTTGAAACAGGTCTCTGAGCCTTATTCTGCCGGCACTTAGTGCTGTTCGTTAGGCAAAGGAGTTGTTTAAGGAAAAGTTGGCTGTTGTCTGGTTGCGCCGTGAGATGTCTCCACTGCTGGGAAGATTCAGGTTTGAAACCAGAATTCAGCTCTTTCCCCCTCATTTACTGCAGGTTTTTGTCACTGAGCTCCCATTTCCCTGCAAAAGCTCTTGCGTGTTTCATGCTGTGTGCCCCAGTGATGCTGCTGAAGGCCCCCAGCTTGCTGCACTGAAGTCCAGACGCTTCTAACTGGGATCATTGTATCAGTGATCATGGTCTGAGATCAGTTTCATTAGCAAGGGAGTTGCAACAGAAGCTTCATCCTTTAGGGAAATTCCAGTTTAATTCCGGTTTCTTTAAAACCAAACCCTCTTCCTAGAGGGATGTGAAAAAATTGTGGTTCCAATTAGCAGCTGGCTGTTTCCCTACAGAACATTTCAGATTGGTTTAGGTGGTGGGACTTTTGCTTTCCATATTTGCCTTAAAAAATCCACTGCAACGTAGCGAAATGATTAGGAAGTTGTAGAGATGGGAGGTGGCATTAATTTTCTATGCCAGCCAAATACTTCCATCTATTAGATTGCGAGAAAACAAGAAATAAAAAGATTACGGGGTCTTAAACTTCTTATTCCAAGAAGCCCTGGGTTAAATTCAGGATTATTTTTGTGTGCAGTGTAAAGTAATTGAAGCTCGTGCTGTATATTTTCAAAACTAAGCAGATGTGAGGTGGCTTTGGAGGACGCTTAATCTACGGATAACAGAGAACCTATTTGTAAGTTATAAGGGCAATTATGTCAGGAGATCGGATTTCTAAACAGGAGATTTATAACCTGTAGTTCAGGCAGTTAGAAGTTTCCTTGTATAACAGGCTGAGTTTTTAAATAGGTTAATGGCCTGACTCTCCAGAAAAGCACAAACTTTCTAGTTCTCAAGACCGTGCCAGCGAGAGCTGGGGATATTTAGCATCTGTTCAGTACCTCACGGGCTAAATTTGTTTTAAAACAAAAGCATTAGAAAAATGTGGGCAGTTCTGTTGAGTTATGGTTCCTTTGCACTAAAGGCTGCTCCTAAATCCAGTGTGAGACAAACCCCAGAGAATTGTATAGATTTATGGGAAGGAAGGGATCTTTCAAAGCAGAGATAATAGAGAGAGGAACAGAGGGCAGGGAGCTGCACTCTATGCCTCAGCTCTTGGCTGCAGCCCCTAGAGGCTGTGGAGCCCCATTCTTGGAGGTTTCAGGGCTTGGCTGGGTGAAATTGTGCCTGTCAGTGTCTCACGCTGAGCACTGCAGGGCTTAAAGTCCTCCAGAAGTCCCTTCCAGCCACCATTTCCCCTTGTAGGTTGGTTAATTTATCTATCAAAGTGGGAAGAGCTTTGAAGAGAGAGGGTTTCCTCTCCCATATTGGTCGTAGCATCACTTTTGTTGATCAGAATAACATGGCTATTACAGTTCTGCTTCCCTGCCTGAACATTTATCGGGATGTGTGTTTATCTTTTTCCAGTGTTAGCTCCATATTTTTTACATTTCTTCTTCTTCCAAACCCCAGGCATCAAATGTTCTTAAAAACCGAGCTTGCAGTAAAGTTCCCACAGTCCTACGAGTCAAACAGTGTCTTATTCTCATGGTTTTTGGTGAAAAAATACTATGAGCTATCAAAGGGAAACAGCCACTCCTCACCCAGTGCCTCAGTAACTCAGTAATGCTGGGGTGTAGTTCCCGAGGGCATCTCAGCCTGCGCATCCTGTGGCAACCGGTTGAATTTGAGTAAGTCAAGTGATTTCTGTCTCCAAACCAGTAATAAAAGAAAGCAGCACAAGTCAGCAAACATCTGGACGTGGGGAAAGCCTTTGATTAATGAGGAGAGTGGCATTATGCCTCCGTCTGAGCCACAGCCAGCCCTATTATTGGTGTTTTTCTTCTCGTAGAACAAAACCGTAACGTGCCAAATGAGATTGGAGGCCTTTAATTCAGGATACACGTCCCTCAATTAAGCTGTTCAACCCCAGATTGGGGTAGCTGTGCTTAGCTGTTGCTAATTGATTTGTCTGCCGATAAAGCCTGGCGGTGCTGAGCAGAACAAGGGGGGAGAGATCCTTCTCTGTATCTTTTGTTTTGGATGGGGTTTTTGGTTTAACATCACCCTGTCGTTACCCGTTTGCACGAACATCTGCTCAAGTTCTGGAGGGTTGATTTAATAACAGCTTTAATTCCTGATTGCTACTGAGAACATCAGTAATGTAAACAGCCCCCATCTGTCTACGTGCCAGAGCCTGCAGTGGGGCAGCGTCTTCCTGACTGTCAGGGGGATCCAGGATTGCTCCTGGTGAGCTCTGCCCCATCCCTGCTGTGGAGTCCACCTCCACTGGGAGTGAATTCAGGTGCTCCTGAAGGGTTTGTAGCACACAGGTGTTTGGAGCAGAGCAGGAGCAGCTGCACTGCTGTGCTGTGGAACACCTTTGGCATTTCTGCTAAAAGATAATGCTGAATTGGACTCAATCTCTGTCGAGTAGGTCCTCTTGCGTGGGTCCATGTAGGAGAAGGAGAAAGGGGAGGGTCAAGGTGCTGGAGGAGAAAAGGCTGCAAGCGGGTCAGCAGTAGGAGAGACGCGCTTTATCTCTTGCTGTTGTTTATGTGCCTTAGCTTTTGTTTTACTTGTTACTGACTTGGCCCAGTTGTCTTCCTCATTCTTTGTAATCTTGACTTTTCTAATTACATTTAGTTAGCGCAGTGGGGCAGGGGCCGTGCTTTGCCTCTTGTTTTGTGTTTGCTTTCCGCTGTATTGATGCATCTGCTTGAGCGTTGCCCAGATTCTTCTTGGAAAGGCAGACCCGTTTCCACTGGAGCTGAAGTAGTTCTGCTCTGGTTTTCAATAAATTCAAAACACGTTGGTTCTGTTTCTGTGATGATTCAGTCAAGTATTGGAAGACAAGTTTGAGGATCTCTCTTTGCTTCTGCTGGTAAAAGGGGTTTGGGTGGGACACAGTGGTTTTTGCCTTTCTCTTCACAGTTGGATTTTGTTCCCTGCTCATGTTTTTTTACCCGTGTTCACATGAAATGGGCCTCTGGCTAAATTGTGTGACGATAGGCATGTGATCCTCATCCTAGTCCTGAGGGTCATGGATTCATAGAATGGTTCAGATTGGAAGCAACTCCAAATATCGTCTAGTTCCAACCCCCCTGCCATCAGCAGGGAACACCCCCTGCTAGACCAGGTTGCTCAAGGCCCCATCCAGTCTGGCCTTGAACACTTCCAGGGAGGGGGCAGCCACAACCTCCCTGGGCAACCCGGTCCAGTGTCTCAGCACCCACCTTGCCTGAATTCCAGTCTCCTCTCTTCCATCTTGAAACCATTCCCCCTGCTCTTACCACTACAAGCCTTTGGAAACAGCCCCTCCCCAGCCTTGCTATCCGTGTGATAAGCCTCTAGCTCATTTGCAGGTACCTCTGTGAAGTCTTTTATACAAATACTCCTTCTATTGATCTATTTTTAATAATGTCTTTTGTTCTCCCCCCAGTTTCCCTCTGCTTAAAAAGACCATCTACTGTGGGAACCTCTCCTGATAAGACACCAGATACTAGTTTTATAGGTAAAGGCTATGCATGAAATGTTGGGGACGAGGTAGGAATGTCATTAACTTAGACTGGATGTAATTTTTTGAGGTGGGGGGGATAAACCCTCAAAGCCTTGATTACAGCGTAAGAAACACCCGACTGTCAGAGACTTGTAACTTTCCTGTTTGAAATCACCATCTGCCGAGATCTGGGAGGCAAGTGGTCAGCACAGATGTGGGATTTGTCTAACAGAAAATTTAGTAAATCATTTGAAGCAGCTTTAGAGTTTCATCATATAAAAATATCTGGGTAATCACTTTCAGCTGTAGGCTTGACTTTGTATTTCTGGGGTGGGAATGTATATGAAATCATTGGCTCTCGGAGAAGCGGATTTGGAAAGTATGGGCTTTTCATGACATCAGGCTGTTGAGTAAGAAGCGAGGCGTTAGCAGCACCGATTCTTTGTTCGCTTTGAAACGCGCTGGTTCTGAAACGTAGGGATGGGAGATGTGTGAAAGGAGCAGAGGGAAGCCCTGTGCTGTTTTTCATTGTGGCATCTTAATCCAGATGTTGAAATGAAACCGGGTGTTTAAAACTCGGGGTTGACAATTCCATTTGTTACTCTCAGGTTGCAGAACCGAGCAAAGCGATTTAACTTAATTAAAGTGGTGGGTGCACAGTTCTCCTCCAAGGTCGCTCTTTTAGGAGCTGCTGGATGTGGAACAGCTTTGTGAAAGAAGGTGCAAAACAGTAGAGCTTTTTTCTCTGTGATGTTGGAGTGAACTTCAGTCCTGACCGAGGAACTAAGCTATTCAGTATTTCCACATCGCGTGGATGACATCGAAGCCAAAACATCCTCTAATTCTTCTTCTTGTTCTCCTTGATGCTGCTCTTCTGAATTATTTCTGAGTGTGTTCTATACAGCTTTGTGCTGACCCTCTGTACGATTAGCAGCTGTCTCTCACACTAGGACCCCTAATCCTTCAGTGAAATCCCCCCAGGCATTCACTGCTCGCAGTAGGTGGTAAGTCTGGGGCTGTGTCCTGCACTTCCAATAGTGGCAAAACCACTACTGGCATCCTTGGAGGTTGGATTTCTGTGAGTATATCCAGACGGTGGCCTGCCCCAGCACTTTGTCCAGGAGAGAATTAATATCTGCTGTGGTGTTCTTTGCATCCTTCAGCTGGTAATCGCCCAGGATCTGTGCTGAAAGTCCTTGGACATCATCAAGTGGATGTATCTCTTGGCTTCACAGTGTGGAGAAGCAGTGGGGACTCTTGCTGATCACACTTAGAATCTCAATCATAAGGTTGGAAGTCACCTACAAGATCATCCAGTCCAACCGTCAACCCAATCCCACCCTGCCTGCTAAACCCTGTCTCCCAGGGCCATGTCTACTTATTTTTTGAACCCTTCAAGTGACAGCAACTCCCCCGTGTCCCTGAGCAGCCTGTTTGGTCTTGGACTGGGTGCTGCAAATCCAGCCCCAAAACCTGACTCAGATTTGCCTTGCCTTGGGATTGTGGTGACTTTGAGGGGTTTGTTAGTGTTTCAGGTTCAAACACAATAATCTCTCTCCTTGTTTAACACTCAGAATGACCCTTTTGTACCCTCCTAATGCTGAGAAGGTTTGTGTGAAATTCATAGCGAGTTTGTTGTTGGCAGAGATGGATTTTGAGAGCCTGGGCGGGTTTGAAGTTGGAGATTTTGGATCCTTGCTCATGGACGTGCTTATAAAGTTTCAAAGCGGTGTATGATGGGGTTAGCTCATACGGCTGGGGTAGGGTTTCACTTCTCCTGAATTGCATCTGGGTAGAGCTCTCTGTTTTGCATTCCTGTTCTTTTCAGCAATGCTCTCAGCGTGGAAGTTGGGATATGGTTTTAATCTAAGCCAAGTCAGAAAGTACTGCACTTCTTGGTGATCAGACTAAGGGGGTTCTTGTCCCAGCCTCATGCACCCTCCACCCCAACAAGCCAGACTCAATGCAGTGCAGCCATCATCCTCTCATCATTTTGATATGAAATGTGGGGATATAGGGAAATCAAGAGGGTGCAAGGGGCTGAGATAGAGCAGGCTGAACTCTGAGTTCAAGAAAACAAGTTTGAGCGGCGTTTGCTTGGCGAGAAGCTCGTTGGTGCCTGCAGATTGCTTCCTCCTCCTTCCCCTCCCCATTTTTTTTATCAGGGAAACAAGTTCCAAGCAAAATATTCCAAAGTGATAGTTAATTACTCTTCAAAATGCAACTATTTGTCTTATCAGCCGCGTGGATTTCGATTTGCTTCTTTGATTTGACAGTTAGTAGTTTGTCATTTTTAAAAAGCTCACCCGCTCCAGGAATCTGTGATTTTTCTGCTTTTGAAAGCAGAGACGTTGAATTAACTGCTGCTTTGAACTATTCACGGATAATTTCAGACCCCCCGCTTTCAGCAAATAACAAGCTGACTCCTGAGCTCTCAGGCTGGGCTGAGTAATGAATAATCACGACTTTAGAGCTGCCTGCGCTCTCTAAACGGGTTCCCTGGCACATCACGGCGTGATGCACCGGCGATTGGAAGCGCTTTTCTCGACACATCACTTTGTGCTCCTGCCATTGCCAGATAGGAACGATTAGGGAAGGGGGGGGTGCACTGTCAGCGTGGGGAGGATGCTGGGATTCATCACGATTGGGGCTTTGCGCGCATTAATTCCTCTCTGTTCAGCTCTGGCAGGGTGCTGAGGGTGTTCAGCTGGGGAGGGGGCTTTGTCTGGGGGTTGCCTTGAAGTACCTCTGTAAGAACAGCTTCCTCTGTGTTGGCTGTGACTGCTGCCTCTGCGCTTATGCTCTGTTGGTGAAAAACATGAGGTAAATCTGTACGTTGTGAGGTACCCACTGGGAGTGGGATGAGCTGACAAGAAAGCAAATAGCTGTGGAAAATTCTCTCATGGGAAAGGGAATCCTACAAGTATTTCAGATTTCAGTCGAGCAGCTCGTGTGATAGCCAGTCACGTCGTCATCGTCTCAGTTTTCCGAAGAAAATGTAGTGTCTTGCTGATTTGGCTTGGAGTACCTGTAATTAGTGGAGGAAGGGTGGAACTAAGGAGATGCAGGAGTGGTTTCTGCATGCTCTCGTGTCGTCTTTCAACACCGCGAACAATCACAACCAACAATTAATATGTAAAGAATTTGTGGTCTTCATTTAGTGGGAGTGACTGCCTGCTTCAGTTGAGCTTTTGCAGTGTGCTCAGCCCCCCTGCCCAGCAAGACCTTCTGGCCTCAGCACAAAGCGATGGAAGCCCCAGCAAGCACAGGGGAATGAGGGGGTGCAGGCTCCCTGCTGAAATAGGGGGGAGATTCTGCTCCATTAAAGATGTGCTTCAGCGATAGGTGAGGTTGCAGCCACCAAGTCCAGGAGCGCTGCGCTCAGCGTGGGAGTGATAAACAATTCATCTTCCATCTCTTATTTGTTTTCCTTCTCCTTTCTCTGGACAGAGTGAGATTTAGTTTTCATGGCATTAGGAGTACAGTGGATTTCTTCCATACTGGGAGAAACAGGGGGGGAAAGGATCTGGGAGAGGGTGAAAGGCTCCTCAACATGGTTTTCTTACCTTTTAAAATCTTTTCTATTATTAACAAGTCCTTGGGTTTTGCTTTTGACCCTGAGAGAGATAAGCAAAACCAGGACAGGGAGAGAGAATGTCTTCACTGAGGTCACAGACCTCTGCCTTCAGCTTTCAGGTTTGCTGGTGGAGCTGAGTGCTCTTGTGGGCAAGGCTGATCAGGAGCAGCAGGGTGGTGTGAGGTGCCACTGTGTATCTTGCACTGGTGAAGATCTCCAGCAGTTAAAAACTTGTGCCCAGCCAAGCCAGGGTGGGAAACTCTAGGCTCCTCCAGCAACATTTTGTCTGTCTTTGCAACTGTGGTTAAATCCAACTTGACTTCGGAGTGTTTTAATGGAGAAAAGGCGCAGAGGTCCCTATTTAAAATGGATTTGACAGATTTTTGTGTCTGAGGCATCAGAAATAGGTGGTAGCATCCTCGGGTGTGAGTGGGGACTCGGTGTAGCTGTTCCATAGGGAAGGGTGGCAGAAGGGATCAGATCCTGATGAGAGGGATCTCTGCCAGTCTGTGCTTTGACAGCTGAGAAGGGTCCACTGTTTTATATTTCAGTACCAAGGATTTAAGAATCTGGCTGAGAATTAGGTAGCATTTGCAGGAGAGAGAGTAGAAGGCAACTGAAATGAATGGCAATTGCATGAGTGAGCAGGAGAGAGAAATTGTAGTTCTCTCTGGTTCCCAAGAGATTCCTGCTGGAGAGATGAAGTCATAGCCATTACTTCATTAGTGTTAACACGGGATGCTGACAAATGAGCCCTCCTGGTTTGTGCCAGGCTGCTTGAAGAGAACGCTGCTCGGCTCTCACCCTGTGCCTCCACAGTCACTGCCCTTGCTGTGGCATTGGCAGCAGCGTGCCCCTACTCCCCAGCTGTGCTGGTTCAGGTGAGTGCTTTCCTTTGAACTGCCACCGCTTCATCCCCGTGCCAGCTTCCCTTTGCCTTCTGTAGGTCCTGCTTCTACGAAGGCAGCTGCCGAGAGATGGGCCGGCAGGTGAGCATCAGCAGCAGCCTCCTACTTGCCAGAGTCTCTCCACCAGTGCTCAAGTCCAAGTTGGGGAGCGTTAATGGTACCTGGCTGTCTGAGCTCTACTTCCAGAGCAAGCAGTCAGCCTTCATGCCTCACAATGTTGCTGTGGGATTCCCTTCTGGAAAAAGTGTGAAATTTATTGCCGTAGGTGCCGAGGATCTTCGGGTGGATCTGAGCTGCTAAATCCTCTAAACCTGAGTCCACAACTTCATTGACAGGGCCTCTCTCTTTGCTGTGCTCCAAGCTTATGGTTTCACCGCTCCAATATTTTTCCATACATGGAAGCATTCCTGCCCCAGCCTGGGCTAATCCTGACATGCCACTGCATCTGGAGCTGAGCTCATTTCTCGCGGCTGACACTATGCAAAGGCAGATGTCTGAACTTACTTTTGTTTAAATCCATTTAATTCAGCCAGCTAAAGCCTCACCCATAGGTAAGCATAGAAAAAAAAAGGAAAGAAAACCCCTGCTTTTCCATTGTATCGACCTCCTGGGGCTGTTAGATGGACATTAGGTCCCTAGTAGTGCAGTGTGGACTATTGGAATTGCAGAGAGGCAACAAACCATGGGGTTGAGTCATCTTCCATAAGCTGAACCAGTCTCTTTGCTGGGGCTCAGTTGATGCAGCAGAGCTGTCTCATCCCATTGGGGTGCATTCTCAGTCTCTCCCCTGTGCTCTGATGGCTTCTCCGATGTTCAGTGCTCTTTGGGCTTTATTGAGTAACTTGGTGAGGCTGGAGCTGCAGCTGAGCTGAGCGCCTCAGTCTTACAGGAGAAAGAGATGCTTGTGGTTTCGAGCTGCTGTTTGAGCCAGGGGCCTGGTTGTAATCCCTACCTCACCAGGGTGGGCTGTGAGTTTTAATTAAATGCCTGTAAGGTGCTCTGCGATCCTCTGCTGAATGGCCCTGCATCAGGGTGATGCCTTTGAAGAAAAGCTAGAGACCTTCCCCCCTGTTGGGAAAGGGCTGGAGCTAGACCAGTGAGACCCAAGCAGTCGAATCTGAGCAGATGTCAGTTCTCCCCCACTTGGAGAGCTCAGAAGGATTATTCTGCCTCTCTGGAAAAAAACAAACAAGGAGGAGAAACGCAGTGATTTTTATTCGTGTTGCCAGGGGTCTCAGCTACACCCCCTCCCACTTATTGCTAGTTAGGAGATGACATGCTGGGCTGGAGATGTGTGTGGGGAGTTCCAGCTGTGGGCTGTGCTGTCCTGTTGGCAGTTCAGCCCTTGCTGGGGGTCCTGGGTGAGGGGATGAGACCTGTGTTCTCCTCTCTTTGCTTGGCTGCTGCTGTTGTGGGCAGGAATGAGACAAATGGAACTGAAACACAGGGAAAAACAGGTTTCACATGAACCAGGCTGTGATGGCACAGGAGGGAGAGGACAATTTCCAGGATCGCTGTTGGAGCTATGAAGCAAATTAAACCTCCTCTGCATGAGAGAGCCAATACGAAGTGAATCCAAGAACCATTTGGGTCTATGGTGTCTCCAGCCCTCCCTTCCCCTTTTGCCCTTTCAGCCCAGGGCTCTGTGGTCCTTGTGCATGCACTTGGATCTGGCAAGACTTCAGCATCGGACAGGTAGACAGGCTGTTAGAAATGTTGTTTATTCTTTCCCCAAGTGTTTTCTGGCTACTGTTGTGTCACTCCCAGAGCGAATTGAAGGGCACCAGGCCACAAATCCTGCCCTACAAGTACTGCCTGGGTGTTTAGCTTGCAGGAATGCACCTCTTTTATCAAGCGATAGCTGGTGTTTTTAAGAGGGCAGGGAGCTATGCTTGTTCCCTTCAGAGAAGTTGATGACTCTGCAAGCTCATTTTTCAGGGTGCTTCCTTTCCAGTTCTGGTTTGCGGCTATTCAGGTCACATCGTGGGGACATGACAGTCTCCTTCTCACAAGCTCGTCCTTGTGATCTCTGTGCTTGGAGCTTTGCAGATGGCTGCAGGCGTTACAGGGAATCCTGCTGTTTTCATGTGATGGACAGGAAAATTGAGGTGAGACAAATGTGGAGCCTGGATGAGTGACTGGAGTGGGGATTTCCAAGTCTCAGCATCCCAGTTCACCTGTGCTGTTTCACCAGCCCCATGCAGCACATTGGCTGCAGCCGTTGCCCCCCTGCTGCCACCACCATTGTGCCACATGCTTCCAAAATCAGTTTGTTCCAGGACTAGAAAAGACCCATTTTTGTGTCCTAAGCGCTGGATTTCACAGATCTCTAAGAGGAAAAGTGCTCATGCCTGCAGCTTGGTCTGAAAGCAAGGGAACGTCTCCCTGGGATGATTTGCTGCCTGGCTTTCTCAGTACAAGTTTGCACAAATGTGTTTTACTCCTACAATGGACTGGAGCAGCTGGATGCCTCCCACCAAGATTACTGATACTTAGGTCTTTGATTTTGGCAGAGACACACAGCAGTAAATTAAATGAGATGGGGAATTTCAGAGAGTCCTGCAGATGGTGGGAAACAGAGGGCTGGCGTTACTTAAGTGCTGACGTATGGCACAGCTCTGGCTCCTCTTTCCTTTTCAAATGAATGGGAAAAGCTGTGGGCTGCTGTAGCAGCACTTTTGCCGCCCCCTTGTCATCGATAACCCACAGGCTACCTCTGTGGCAAAAGCTTTTGGATGGTTAGGAATAGGGTGTCCTGTGTGGGCTCCTGTCTGCTGGCACAGGGATGCCTTCGGTGCCTTTGTGTCATCTTGGGAGACCGATCCTGCCTTGCCATGTGTTTGGGTGCTCCTTATCTTCCATTTTCTGCTTTCTTATTCCGAGATGATGTTAATGAGGTTTCTTCAATCTTTAGAAGCCTTTCACTTTATTCCTCATAAGATCTGACCCATTTCAGGTGTTGGTTAGCTGTGGAGATTCAAGCGGAACGATTTCATTCCCTTACCCACCTCGATCTGAGTTAATTTGCTCTGTCTCCTGCCCGACGCTTTTAATTATAGTGACAGGACCCCCCCGCCTCGGTAGAAGGTGTTTATCTCCTAGGTGGTTCACAAAGCAGATGTCTGCTGACCCGGTCGCTCCTGGATGGGGTTTTGCCTAGAGAAGCAGTTTTCAATCCAGTTAATTGCCACGTTGTGAAGCAGAAGGGTAGGTGGCTGTCCCTGCCTCTCCCTGCAGGCACGTCCCTGCCGGCTGTGTGGGGCTGGGTGGCTCTTGAGGTGGAAGGATGGTGCTGTGTGGTGGGTTGGGGAGAGCAGTCTGGCAGAGGGGGACAGCAAGTGTGGGAGGAGCAGGCAGAGGGATGGGAAGGGAACGATGGACAGATGGATGGCGAGAGGCACAAGGAGCAGGCCGAGTGGGGAGCGGTGTCTCTGCTTTGCTCCAGACAGCCCGGCTTTGAATTGCAAGAAAGTTCCACATTTCACTCCATTTAAAAACGAAACGCCCTGTGAGCCCTGCGTGTTTTATGCTGCTTTTTGGCTCGGGCTGGCTGACAGGCTGCCCTGTGCTGGGCTGCATCCAGCATCCTCCTTTTGATGTTCCAGGAGGTTTTCCTGCAAGACTTCAAGCTGAAAAAGTGGAGGCGTCTGCATAAAACCCAAGAACTCTCTAGGTTAGGAGGCCACCAAACAGCACCTCTGTCTGCCATCACCTCTAATTATTAAAATAATAACTCCAGGCAGAGCTTACGGCCCCAGCGGCGGCTCAGGGTCTGCTCTGCTGGGCCCTATTGAGACAACCACACGTGAAAAGAGAAGGTCCTTGTCCTACAGCTGGTTATCTCAGGGAATGTCCTTCTCACACCATGGGGAGGGGGTGGGTGCCTCATGGATGGTGACAAGCCAAGCTGGCAGACATGCCTCCTGCCCTGTAGGCATAGGGAAGACAAGCACAGACCTCCAGAACCGTGCACCTATGTGAGGTGATGCACTTGGTGTGGCCATGAGTTGGCAGAGCCATTCCTTGTTAGCAGCTGACCCTTAATTTTATCCATGTGACTGCTTCCACCCAGGGGCTCGCCAGGAGCCCTGGCTGTGCCCGACTTCTTTGTGGCTGCTACAGTTACCCATCTCTTCTCAGCAGCAGCTTGAGGGTTCAGCCTTCATGCTGAGATTTGGGAACCTCACCTGCTGCATTGAAAAGCTGATGCAGCTGGTGTGTGCTGGGCTGCTCAGAAGAGAGACAACCAAAGCAAACAGGCCGAAGTTTGTCGCTTGGATCTGGCTGTTACTCTAAACTAATAGATGAGGTTGGATTAAACCAGCCTGAAGCGTGCTCAAAGTGTGAGGCCAGACAGGGGTGCTCATCTCCCACATGGCAGTGCTCTCAAGTTCTTACGTCTCCTTTCTGTTCTTCATGATGATGCTTTTTTCTTCTTGGGGCTTGAAACCAGAGATGTAATTTACCCCTAGCATGTGGCTGGGGGAGACTAAGTCATCTAAAGCCAGTTACCTGGGGTTGGTGGCTGAGCCCATCTCCGTCTGCTTCCTCCCCTCGGCTCCTTAGAACAGGGATTATCCAGAACAAATCCTGTTACCCAGCTGCTTCCGTGGTGGAGACCTGCTGGGTGCAGGGATGAACCCTCCTTGCCTGAGCAGCCCCGGCAGCATAGGAGTTGCAGAACAGGAGAGGAGTGCCCCACGGGACATAAATCACGTCACTAGTTGCAGAAGCCATCACGGGTGAAGATCAGGGTTTCTAAAGGGTTTCTCTGCCGGAAGTCCACAGTGCTGATTGCCAAGCTTAGGAAGGAAGAATTTGAAGTTGTGATTCATCCCTCAATCCACATCTGAAGTATGTGATGGTAAATCTAGGAAAATCTGTGTGCGTTTAAAGGGTTTCCTCTTAGGGAGCTGAGAAACCCTTAGGTGCAGCAATTACTCTCTTAATTTGGATTGAAATCCCGAACGCTCAGAACGTGCCAGCTCGTGTCTGTTGTGGGGAAAAACTCAATTGCTCAATAGAAATCTCTTTTCATCCTGCCAGGCTGAAGAGAAAATAAGGTCAAATCTATTGAATAGAAACATTCCTGACATTTTTGTGTCATCTGCTCAAAGGGCTGCCCAGGCCCGTGGAGGTGGCTCTTGAAAGTCATTTGTGCGAGGCGGCTCCTGGGAAGGGAAGAGGTTCTTTGCTGATGCTCAGACTTTGGTATTTAGTTTGGTATTTTACTTTTTAATTACTGCAGCAATTAGCACAGTTACAGATTGTGCCTTGCCTTGGCTCCTCTCCTGTGTGCTCTGCTCTCAAGGCATTTGCTGGCCCCGAGGATAAACCAGCCCTATGCAAAAGCACATGCGGGCACTGCAGAGGCATCGGTGCGTGTATGTCAGTCATCATTCTGTGGATGTTTGCTCCAACCTCGGCTCTGAACAGCTAACACACAAGTTCATAGAATAATAGAATTCAGGTTGGCAAAGACCTTTGAGATCAGGAAGTCCAACCATTAACCCTGCTCTGCCAAATTTACCCCTAGACCAGATCTTTAAGCACCACATCTAAATTATCTTTAAAGGGATGGTGACTCACCCCCTTCCCTGGCAGCCTGTTCCAAGCCCTGACTGCTCTTCCAGTGAAAAACATTTTCCTAATGTCCTGCCTACCCTTCCCCCGGTGCAGCTTGAGGTCCTTCCCTCTTGTCCTGTCACTAATGACCTGTGACAAGAAACCAGCACCCACCTCTCTACAGTGTCCCTTCAGGTAGTTGTAGAGGGCCAGCCTCTTCTTCCTCTCCTCAGCCAGCCCCTTCAGCTGCTTCTTATCACACCTGCCATCCAAGCCTTTCACCAGCTTAGTTGCCCTTCTTTGTACCTATTCCAGCATCTCAGTATCCTTCTTGAATTGAGAGGCCCAAAAACGACCTCAGTACTCATACGGACCTTTGCTTGTGCTGCAAAGGTCCCATCTCCAGCCATTCATCTCATCTGGTGAAGCAGCAGGCTCACTCCAGCTTCCCTGCTAAAAGCTGCTTGTGAACACCATTGTTTCCCCCCACTCCCTGTTTAACTACATGGGACTAAAGCAGATCAGCTTGATCCAGTCCATACCTTTCTGCAGGTACCCCCATGCTCTTCTCCGTGCTGTGCTCTCCTTCCCTTTGCAGTGAGCAGAGGGCACTGCTCCCAGCAGTGTTGGAAGAGCCGGGTTTGCTTGGTGTGGGGTCAGTGATCCTGAAGAGAAGAGTAAAATCCCAGTGGTGTGGCTGCTATCCCTCTGCTCTCCTGTCCAAGCCCAGTTAGTACTTGGGTATGAGCACTTTCCAGTTGTGTTTATGCTCCACTTACCCAAAGAGACTGGAGCTGGGTGACTTTTTCTGCAGAGGATGTCATTTCATTGGAGAGAAGCAGGAGTTTGTAGAACAGTCTGTGGGATTAGCAGCACCTTGGCTGCTGTAGGATCTCTCCACCCCCTCCTTCAGTCCTATTTCTGTTCTTTGAAAGCTGAAATTTCCCTCACTGTTCATGCCCTGCCAGACACTCTAGCAGGGTTCCCTTTCCATTGGATGCAGTTCAAGGAACCATCGTTCCTTTTCTCTATTGTTTGTTATCAAAGGGAGGGGAGTACCTTCCCAGTACTGCCTTGCTGCCTCCAGCACTGACAAGAGTAGAGCCATGGTTGCTCCTCAGACCCACTGGGCTACAGATGTGAACTAGAAATGATTTTTAGCAGCAGGGAAGCTGAAGCATTCATGTCCTCAAGAAAACGTACATCAGCGTTTCAAAGAAACCCAAGCTGGATCCGAGTCCCAGTAGAGGTCTTGATTCAAGGTCTCCTCCACCAGAGCAGTGATCTGCTGGTGAGAGGCTCAGCCATGTCATAAGCTTTAGGTCTGCACATAGAATGATTCAGGTTGGAAAAGACCCTTGAGGTCAAGCCCAGCCAGTAACCCTGCTCTACCAAGTTCACCACAAGACCAGATCTTTAAGCACCATGGCCTAAGTTTTGGTAAAGACTGCTGGGGTCTGAAAAACAATCATGGAGCAAGGGCAGCTTCAAAATTGAGGTGGTTTGGGGTCTGACCATGCTGGAGCCCGCAGCTGGTCCTACTGTCACTGGCTGCTGTGCTCAGCAAGGTGTTACAACATGGGAAGTGGTTACTGGGGTGGATGAGAAGGGAGAGGACTCAGAAAACAAAGATGAGAAGTAGCTTTCTAGTGTTTGAAGGAGGAGCTGGCTACAGGACAGGCTGTTCCTGGTTGCTCCTCTGTGTGGGTCGGTGCAGTATTGGTACCCTGGGTGATGTGTATCAGTTAAGGAGGCCGTGTTGGGTGAACTGCCCTGTGTCTGCTTCCTAGATGTCCACCTGGTTTACCCCACCTCTCATTATCTACCTCCTTGTCCTCTCATAACAAAACTACAACAGGTTGTAGGGGCGAGACCCATTTTCCTGGAGAGAATCTAGAGGTTCACTGGGTTTTCAGAGCAAACATCTGAGCTTTCCTGACAGGAGAACCAGCCCAGCGAGTCAGCGGTGAGTTTGAGCTGTTAGCTTTGTGGCTTTTGTCTAGCAGAGCCTGAGCAGCATTTGATGTGCAGACATGTTCTCAGACAGTTCTCATAGAGAAGGTGTTGGCAGGTCTGTTGTTAACACCCTTGCCTTTAGGCCAAACTATTGAAAATTCAAGTTCAGCTTGAATCTCATTTCAATGGCTTTGGGAGGCTGCGATCTGATGGGCTGAGCAATCTCGTCCAACTCCAACCCTTATTAGGAGCTTAATCTGAAGAGCAGCCAAAGACAAATAAGGGGGAGGGGGGAAGGAAAAAAAATAGGCAGTAAAATGGAACAAGAAATGTGCATCCAATTTACAATATTCCTCTGCAGCCCTAATTCAGCCTCCTGTGTGTGTTGAGATGCAGTTTCTAATCACCATCGTGTGCCTTTTTCCTTGGCCCCCAGGCTATTGCTGCTTGGGGCGGGCAGTTGAGGCAGCCTGGTGAAGGATGTTGGGCTTGTGTGCAGGGTCTCTGCAGGATTAGCAGGGAAGGGAGTGAAGCAAGTCACGGTAAAATATCCAGGGTAAAGTGGATGGGATTCCCTGCTGCTCCTGCTGCAGAGCTCTTGTATGGCGCCGGGTAAATCCCTTTTCACGCACGGTGAGAGACTGGATTTCCTGGGTTCCCAGGCTGAGGGATGCGTTGCCGAAGCGCTGACTGCTCCTGCTGCAGATGGTCTCGTGGGAAGTTGTACATCAAACATTTAAAATGCTGCTCAGTGCTGTTTATTCTTTAAAAAGGGAGCTGTAGGCTGATTCTGGAGCTTCTCTCTACCTTCTTTCTTGGGCTGTGAACTGAAGGTGGTGTTAGCAGAGTTCTCTAGGAATTTATGGAAATAAATTCACGGGCATTTGTGAAGTCTCCCAGTCAGCAGTGCCAAGGAGCCTCCATTTCTGCCTTGGAACAGCAGATGCAAAGTGTGAAGTGAAGAGGGCTGATTGCTGCATGTGAACAACCAGTCGGAAACCAAACCGGAGTAATTCCTTGCTTGTTGAGCATCTTCTGTTCTCGGCACTGCCTGTGTCAGGACTCTGTGTGTGTGGAATGCGGCTGTGCTGCGAAGACCCTGCACCAGTGGACCAGATTAAAGCTGCAGAGAAAGCTTACTTCCAGCACGCCCTGGCTTTTCAGGACTTGGCAGCTGTGATATTTTCTTAGTGCAGCCCTCAGCTGTAATGTGGCGAGCGAGGAGTTGTGTGTGGAGGGTACAGGCATCGCTCCATAGCAAACCCTACACGGAGGAGATTGAACAATCCCATCCAAAAGGTGGTAATCTGTTGCGTTTCTGACCTGTAGTGGAATGTGGGAGGGCTAAAGCCAGATGTGTGTGGTTGGCTTCTGTGAACGTGGGCTATGTTTGATCTGTAGGTTGGACCACTGTTGTATGTTGAAGCATCACTGGCAAAACCCTTCCCCTCCTCTGGTGTTCAGCAAACGTGTGGATGTGGCACTGGGGAACATGGGTTGGTTAGTGGGCAGGGTGGAGTTGGATTGATGGGTTGGACTGGATGATGATCTTGGGGGCAGATGCGGATAGAGTGGAGAGGGTCCAGAGAAGGGTGACCAGGATGATCAGGGAACTGGAAGACCTCCCCTCTGAACAATGGCTGAGAGAACTGGGTCTGTTCAACCTTGAGAAGAGAAAGCTTAGGGGTGGACCTTACTGCAATGTTTCAGTCCACCAAGGGTGGCTACCACGAGGATGGACAGACTCCTTTTTCATGAGTAGTCCTGTAGAATGGACTGGGGGGAATGGTTACAAGTTGCTCCAGGAGAGATCCTGACTGGATTTGAGAGGGAAGTTTTTAATGATGAGAGTGTTAGACAGTGGAATGGTCTTCCAAGGGAAGTGGAGGATTGCTCAACTGTAGACAGTGTTAAAGCAAAGCTTGGTAGGGTTGTGGGCCAACTAATTTCAACTGGATTCTGCTTTGAGAGGTTGGAATAGATGATCCCTGAGCCCCCTTCCAACCCACAAACTTGTGAACCTGTCTCTTCCAACCTTAATGATTCCATGATTCTATGAAAATAGCTCCTCTGTCCATTGAAGGCAGAGCCTGAGGAAGTTGTTTTTGCTGTGGTTTTATGGAGCTCTGTACCGTCGTCTGTCTCTGAGGAAGATGTGACGCACAATGGCTTTGCAGCTATGCAGTGTGATGGAGAGACACAGAGCTGTATCACAGGGATGCTCGATGCTCCAGCAAAAGGTTTGCCAAGCAGAGAGGCAGCTAGCATTCCCCTCTCTTCTCCAGTACCCACTGGACTTTGTTCCAGCTTATCTCCTTCCTCTCAAAACACGGATTAGGAGCTGCAGAGCTCTCTGCAGGAGGAGCCGTGTGTTTCTTACCAGCCTGGGGAGAGGAGCCCCATCAGCTGTGCTGTGAGGAGGAAGGGCTGTGCTCAGCCACGCTGCTCCCGGGCGGTGCAGGGTTTGAATGCAGCTCAGTGAAATCAGCAGCTGTAGTCAGGCATGCACAGGCAAAACCTTGCTCTAATTCACTAATTATAAAGATTCCTGGCAGAGTTCAGAGTGAGTCAGCTACGAAAAAATTGCTTAGGAAAAAAATAACTTTATGGTTCTACGGCTGACTGGAGCACACAGGGAAGAGGAAGCCAGGACTTGCTCTAAATCCCGTTGAACTCCTGCTTTATCCCACCGTGTCCTTCTCTGGAGGGAGTGGTGATGGGAGAAGCAGAAGGATGAAAGCCCACCCTGCCTGCACCTCTCTGAAGCTGATGGTGTGGCAGAGGATGGATGGAGTTTCCTTTCCACTGCCACAAGACAGCCAGTGACCAGCCTGGAAGCTGGTGGCTGGTGGATCAAGGCAAGGCAATCCCTTCCCTGCCAGTCCTGAGGATGGGATGAGGCTGCTGCTGCCTGCTCAGGGTCTGCCTTTGCCTTTAACTGCACACAGGGAACCGAGGAAACCTCGGATCCAGACAGGTCCTGAACAGCAAAGGCTGTTCTCAGCAATTTGTCCTGGGGAAGCTGCCTTTTTTTGTTATTATTTCTTTATAAACACTGGATTTTGTTTTGTTTTTGTTATAAACCCCACGTAACTAATTTCCCTTGGAATCTTTTGCAGGCGTCTGCTCTGAGTATGTTTTGGCCTCACTGCCCAGTGCTGGTTTGGAATCCCAGTCCCAGTGGTGGGAAGTTTTTAGAACAAATGCCAGTTATATCATTTTTTTAATAGCATCACAGTATCCGTCTGCTGTGGGTTTTTAACAAAAATCTTTGACGTTACCTTTTGCCTGCAGCCAGCTACTATCCAAAGGCATCTTGGCTTGTATCAGCACTAGTGTGGTTAGCAGGACTAGGGACGTCATTCTCCCCCTTCACTGGGCACTGGTGAGGCTTCACCTCGAGTACTGGGGCCAGTTCTTGGCTCCTCGCTTTAAAAAAGAGATTGGGGGGGCTGGAGCCTGTCCAGAGGGGAGTGGTGAGCCTGGTGAAGGGACTAGAGAGAAAGTCTGATGAGGAGAGGCTGAGGGAGCTGGGTGTATTTAGTCTGGAGAAGAGGAGACTCAGAGGGTCCTTATCACTCTATAACTGCCTAAAGGGAGGTTGTAGTCAGGTGGGAGTAGGGCTGTTCTTCCAGGCAACTAGTGATAAGATGAGAAGATATGGCCTGAAGCTGCCAAGGGAGGGTTAGGTTGGATGTTAGGAAGCCCTTCCTCGCAGAAAGGATGATCAGAGCCTGATCAGACCCCAGGGCAGTGGTGGAGTCGCCATCCCTGGAGGTGTCCAAGGAGACTGGCTGCGTCTCTTAGTACCCTGGTCTAGCTGATGTGATTCTAGGTCACAGGCTGTGCTTGATGATCTCAGAGGGCTTTTCCAGCCTCAGTAATTCTATGATTCTGAGCCAACAGCACCGATTCCAACAGGATGCAGCATTCCCCCTGTCAGAAATGACTTTCTTTTTGTAACCTGCACCTCCCCAACCCTGCTGCTGTGCCTCACTGTTCTGACCCACTGCAGCAGGTAGGGTATGTGCCTGTGCTTCAGGCTCTTGGGATTCATAGGATGCCAGCATGGAAGGGATCTCAAGGATCATCTAGTCAAACCTATCAAGTTAAAATTCCAGTTTAAATTAGCTGTCCCAGCAGCCTGTCCAGCTGGGTCCTTAAACCTGTCCAGTGTAGGGCAATTGTCCCCTTCCCTTGTGAGATGATCCCAGTGGTTAATTGTTCTAATAGGGAAGGATTTCTTCTGGATTCCATGTAGAATCTCCTCAGGATTGACTTAGACTCATCACCCCTTGTCTTTCCTTTACATAGCCCTTTTCATAGGACTCCTTGTGAAAAGGGAGTCACCGTCTTCTTGGTAGCTACCCAAGTGAAGTGAGTGGCAGCCCCATCAGTGACTGCTTTACAATTACACCTAGGGAATATGGACTAGGAAATAATCCTGCCTGGTGCCTCTGGGACTGCGTGTGTCTTCACCACGTTAACTCCTCAGCTAGGCAAAATGCATTTGCTCGCACTTAGCACATGATTGCACTGAGTTTTCTGCCTCTACCGGTTCCCTTTTTGCCTCTGAGCTGGGTTTTAAGATGTGGCTCCTGAAGTAGAAGATAATTTTTCAGGATGTAGCACTATCCTTTTGATGCCAGCCTTGCCTTTATTTCTTTCCAGAATGCCTTTTGTAATCCAAGCTCAGTGCTTCCTCTGCCTCCACTCTCCCCGGCTGACCTGCCGATGCAGGTCTCTGGCAGGAAGGTGAGGAGCTCTGCCCCAGTACTGCTCTGCCGCCGGGGCGGTCGCTGGCATCCCTCCCTCCAGCAAAGCACTGAGCACAGCCTCTCCAGACTGCCCTGTCTTGCCCAGGAGCGGCTGGGATCCAAGAGGGCAGTTTTCCCTGGAAACAGCGCTCACAGTGATTCTGTTCAGGTGCTTCTCAACAATTCCAGTACAAAAACAAGTTGCAGCAGCACTGACTGGTCTGCAAAGCTGCTGATGGGGTTTCTTTTGGGTGGTTTTTCCTTTTAATGCACCATTCTCCAGGGAGCTTTGAAGAACACGCAGCTCCCTGATGTCTGCAGTGGGGCAGTGACAACCGTAACACTCGTCTGCTGTGGTTTTTTTATAGTCCTTTTCCCCTTGGCCAGCAGTTTTTGTTGGTCTCTTGCCTTCCATGTTGGTAACTATCAGCAGGGAAGTGCTGACAGGTAATAACGGCAGGTAAAGTGTTAGTAAAGAAATGGGAAGCAAGCAGAAGGCTGTCACGTAGGTACCAGCAGGAACCCAGTGAAGCAGCTGGGTTTAGTGTGAGGAACGTTGGCATAAACAGCCTTTCTCGTGAGATGGCAGAGCGAAGCAGAAATCCTGAAAACAAAGTCTGTATCTGCGTGATGCTTCTGTCGCTGCAGAGCTGTCTGTATCCTAGCAGAGGCCTTTATTTATTCCTTGGAATCCAGAGTTTTTAGAGCACGTGTTGGCCACGCAAACTCTCAGCTTTGCCATAAATCTGTGTTTTGGCAGCGCTTGTCCAAATGCCCTGTTATCCAGACAGGAATAGATAGGGGATTACAGTGGAATCCTTTGCTATTTATGGACTCCCTTGGGGAATACGTTGTAATATCCTTGCGAATCAACTCAAAGGTAACCACAACAACCCAGTGCTGCACACGCTAAATCTTCCCTGTGGCCCTCCTGTAGACCTGCGGAGCGGGAAGTGGGAATGCGGTGAGAGATTTCGGCTTGTGGATCCGAAATAGCTTTGTTGGGGCTTTAAGGATCTGCCACCTGCTGATTCCTTGGGATTCAGAGCAGAATGTGGGGCTAGTGCTTATTTTTATACAAATGGGCTTGGAACTTCCAAATCTGCCACAAGCGAGGGCAGCTGGGGAAAGCTAATTACTTTGACTAACTGTAGTAGCACCTTTCTGTAGAAGTTGCTGTGTCCTTCCCTCCTGTGGGTCATATGTATCCCTGCTGGCACCAGAGTGGAGGAGCAGGCTGGATGCCAGCATGCCAGACGGAGTCTGGAAGTGCTCAGCAGAGTTGCTGGCTCAGACCCTCCTGACGCCCTTGCACAAACTGAGCAGCAAGGACTTAGCCGGGAAGGGCTTTTCTTCTCTTTCTGAAATTGTCACCCTTCCAAAGTGCCAAATACGTGGGCACAGTTAAACCTTTTTGTCTCCAGCTCTGGCCAGCGGAGAGAGAGCTGGTCCTCAGCCCTCCTGGAAAAAGACCCAGCCTGGTTGTTTTTGAGCTTTACGCTGCTGTGTACTGAGCCTTTATATCAGGGTCTGTGCAGGAGGCCCTTTTCCCTTGGCTGCATCCCAGTGAGTGGCACCACCAAGGACTGGATCCCCAGACCCTCAGACATCCCCTTTTTTTGCCTGTTGCCTCACCAAAACCACGAGTGTAGTTTATAAGGTGCTGAGCAAGCGCTGTCAACTTCATAAACTGAAGACAAGCAGTTTTTGTGTAGAGGTGCAGCTTTACAGCCCAGCTGGCTCTGGTTTGGTTTCTGGGGCTTTGGGAATTTCCTGGGTTGGGGTGTTTGTTGCAGCTGCCCAGCCCCTGGGGCGTGTGTCTGCAAGAGGCTCCTTGCCTACTTCATAGCTGGGGAGAGCGATGCAAAGACTGGGTTTCTCCTGCACAACTATTTTGCTTTTTATTCAGGAGCAGCAGGTTTGTTCTTGGAGCGGGGAGGGCATCTCAGTTTCCACATCTCCTTCGTGCAAGGCTTAACTCAGCCTGTTTTTTATGTGCTCACTGAGAAGCAGCAAAAATGAGGGGTGAGGTGGTGGCCAGTGCTTGCTTTCTCCTTTCCATGCCTCTTTAATTGGTAACGTGCGTGGCCTTGCCTTGCTGTTTACCTTAGGGTTTGTTATGACAAAGAAGATGGATTTTTCCTGGCTCTTGCACACACTCTGTGTAAACCAGCACAACCAGTACCTGGTCAGAGCATGAAACTGGGGAACTCGGCTTGTTCTTTGACATAACTGCTCAGTGCCCACATTCCACCTCCACCACTGGGAATTACGACTTTGCTCGTGGCTTGTACCCACTTGTGCTGCCTCACAGCTTGGTTCAGTTTGGGTTTTTTCCTGGAAATAGGGGAATTTGGAAGAAGAGAGACCATTGAGGTGGCTCTATCTGCGCCTCTGAACCTGCTGAATTCTTGGAAGCCATGAGGAAGGGGTCTGTCTGTGTTTTCAGCTCTTTCAGCTCTCCACTTCTAGTACAAATTGCCCCCTAATCTTCGGATGATTTTGGTACAGACTTTTCCTCGAGTCCTGCCTTTCTGAGCCCTTATTTCCCACTTAGAGATTAGTTTTTTCTTTCCTCTGTTCATTCTAATTCCTAGATGATTTCTGTAATTTATCAGTGCTAGCTTGTCAGCAGAGATTTGCAATAAAAGGCTTTGCACTGAGCTGCTCAGCTGGCTCTGTAAACATGAAAGTACCAGGTTTCTAACTAGCTGCTCCATGGTTTTCCTCTGCAAAGCTTCAGCCAGAGCACTCCACTAGATAAAAGAGATGCTGAGAAAGTCCAGGGCAGGTGCAGACTGTCTGAGAAGGGATATAACATTGATCTTTGGTTTAGTTTTACTTCTATTCTCATAACTTCTCGGTAAAAGCCAGGAATGAGGATAAATTGTTTTCGTCTCCTGGTGGTCAGAGATTAAGATGGATGAGGCAATCGGCTGCCTGGAAGAAGCTGTGAAGTCAGAGCCCAGCTGTGTCCCACCTCTCTGGCATCTTGGACGAAGTTGGCTTCTTGCTTCCTGCTTCCCAGTCACCCTTTCCACTCTCTCCTTAAATATCAGAGCTGGTGAGTGATTGCCTTGAGTTTTCTGAGCTCTTTGAACTGGAATAAATGAGAAGGGCTCTAGGAATGAGGTCTCTCATCGGTCATTTGCCTTTCACCTCCAAGGAGAGGGTTTGCATCAGGTGTGGCATTAAATGTGAAGGGCTTGGTGCCCCTTAGGTCACATCCTGCTAAGCCTGCCTGAGCTGCTGGGTGTTTGTGGTGCAAAAAATCAAGACTTTTCAGCCTTGGATGGGGGAGGCAGCTGTGTCAGAGCCCTAGTATTTTGCCCACTTCATGAGAAAAAAGCAGTGTTTAAGGTAGGGTGGAAAGTGCTGCTGTTTGACACCCATGGATGGTGTTGTTAGGGCTCAGTTTACGTGGCAGATACGAAGTTGTTGTGTTAGAGCAGAGCAGGAGCAGGGGTGGCTTGACTGTTCCCTACAGCAGTTCCAGTCCCTGCCCTGGAGCAGCTCTGCCTTGGCACGTCCTTCCTCTCTGGTCAGCCTCTTGGGGATGGTTCAGAGGCTCCCAGCACCCTTGTGCTTGCTCAGTGCTCTCTTAATCATAGCATGGTGCAAGTTGGAAGGGACCTCCAAAGACATCCAGTGCAACCCCTCTGCAGTGAGCAGGGACACCCTCAACTAGATGAGGTTGCCCAGAGCCTTGGCCAGCCTCCCCTTTGATATCTCCAGGGATGAGGTCTCAACTACCTCCTTGGACAACCTGTTCCAGTGTTCAAGCCCCTGCCTGCTAAAGAACTTCCTCCCAACATCCGCTTCAAATCTACCCTGTCCCAGCCCCAGTTTCTCTTAACCCTTGCCCTCTGTCCTAGGACCTGCTAATGAGCATCTGAAGGAGATACCAGCTGAGTTTGGATGCAGGCACTCCCTCCTGAAAAGCTTCAGGATGGGGAGGAACAGGTCAGGCAGGACACTGGGCAGTGACCTTCTGGTCGGTGCATGGCAGGGCTGCTGCCTTGCCTGCCCTTTGATGTGCTGCGGGGTATGTAATGAGCATCTGCCCTCTAAGAGAAAACAGATTGAGTTATAAAGTTGAAAAAGAGGGAGCAATTTTGCTTAATCATTTTCACACAGATCCACAGGCGTTTCTGTACGAGTGAGCGGCATCTGGTTCAAGGGCAGCCTTGGCTGCTTTGAGCTCTCCTGCAGTCTCAGGCAGAGATTGATGTTCCAGATGCTGTTCCCAGCAATCGGATCAATGACATGCTTATTCAGACTTTTCATTTCTTAAAGAAGAAAATAAAAAAAGGCAGATTATACTTTTTCAGATCATCTGAAGTATTAGGGATCTGTGAGCCAGAGTAGGGCACCTCGAATGATTTCCCTATTTATGAGCTGCACTCGGAAAGCAGAAGGAAATGAGCTGCCTGCCTTGGTACCTTGATATTCACCAATTCCCTCCTTCCTCCAGATTCTAGTCATGGCTACAGGATTTTTAAATTCCATAACCAAAGCTTTTATTTCAAGAGGAAAGGACTTCAATGCAGTAATACCTCCGTGCCCTGCTCGCTGCACAGGCTGTCCTGGTGCTTCCTGAGGGTCTCCAAACTTAACTCGTGTGTGTGTGAAAATTACTGAGCCATAGGGTGAGTGCTGGGAAGCTCTGGGGAGTTGATTCAAGACCTGATTGGATGGGACCTTGAGCAACCTGGTCTGGTGGGGGGTGTCCCTACTCATGGCAGGGGGGTTGGAACTGGATGATCTTTAAGGTCGCTTCCAACCCAAACCATTCTAGGAATCTATGAATCTATGATCATTTAAATGGTGGCTGAATTTTCAGCTTCCAGCACCCATCAAGGAGGCAGTGAAAATGGCTGCTGTGAGTTTGCACCAAGCAGGCTTGTTATTCACCTTTAATTATTTGTTGCTTATAGGGCCATTGGTGCTGTGTGCCTCTCACAGTCTCTTGGTGGTCAGTGTGTTGTTTAGGAGGTACAAAAGGCCCTGGCAGAGACCAGTGTCACTTGGCAAAGTCCCTGGATTTGGGAGAAGCAAGTTCAATGGAAATGAGAGTCCTTAATTAGCTTTAACATCTTGGAGGTCACAACTGCTGTGTTTCCCTTGGCAAGTGACTATGCAGCTGGCCTGGAACTATAGCTGCTGCTGGAGACCCATAAAAACTGTTCACCTAGAAAAGCAACATCTCCAGGAAGAAATTCTTCATAGTGAGGGTCCTGAGACACTGGAACAGGTTGCCCAGCGAAGTTGTGGCTGCAGCCTCACTGAAGGTGTTCAAGACCAGACTGACTGGGGCCTTGAGCACCCTGGTGTAGTGGGGGGTGTCCCTGCTGATGGCAGGGGGCTGGGCACTGGTGATCTTTTAAGGTCCCTTCCAACCTGAGCCATTCTGGGAATCTATGAATCTCAGGAAGACTGGCTGCTAGGATGGGACCCCAAAGCCCACACTTACCTTCCTGTGTCTTGAACAAACCTGCAAGCTTGGCCAGGGTGGATATCGCAGGTTAATTTTTACCCAGTTTGGGCTCTACAGGGCTGTGTGAGATCCAGAAAAAAAAAAATCCACAAAGCAAACTGGAATTAAGCTGCAGGTTTTGTTCTCATTAGTGTAAAATCATAAAATCTGGTGTTTCTGATGTCTCTGAGGAGAGAAGGAGAATTAACTCCTGGAGAATGTAACTAGAGGATACTTAAAAGGCAAATTGTTCACATACTTTCTTTAAAATTTGCATGAGTGTAGTAAAAGGTCATCGTAACTGCAGAGTCTCCTCCTCAGATCTTTGCCTGCCGGTGGCTGATTGCGAGAGCCTGTTGCTAAGTGTTCCTGGAAACGGAATGAAGATGAAGCAAGATAATTGAACACGAAGGAGGGAGAAGGGGGAAAAAGCTTAGAGCTCGCTGCCGAACCGCAGAGCTGCCAAGCGAGATGAGTATGTTGGAGTTTCACTGCATTTAATCACTTCTGACCCAGGCGTGGGGAAAGCGGTGATCAAGGCTGAAACTTGGTGGCAGATCCTCGGAAAAAGCCGCTTGGATGCAAGTGGGTTCTTTGCTTGTGTTTCCTGTGGCTCAGCCAGCTCCAAACGTGTTGTTTCCCAGCGTTGAGGCTGCTGTGGGGACAGGAAGGCGAACTGTGCTGCCACAGTACCTTATCAGCCTGAAATCTGCTTCTGAACCATCACTGAAGCGATCGAGAAAGCAACAGGAGCAAACGAGTGCAAAAACCAGTCCAGATCTTGACTGAGGCACAGAACCGTCAATCCAGATGATTTGAGGGTAATTTTCTGCCTCTCAGGTCAGGTTCCCCTCTGAGGAACAACTTGATGGTTGTTCTGAGTGTTACAGAAGTGAATGAACCCCTCATGCAGCTCCTTATTGCTGAAAGGACAAGGAAGCCAAACTTCCTTTTTGACTTGGGTCTTTTTCTAGTTGAAGCTCTAGTAAAAACCCCAGACTTTTCTCCATGGATCCATTTCCTGGAAAACAGTTTTAATAGTTGTTTCTGGAGTGATTTTTATCATCCCAGAGCATTTTACAAACCAAGTGTAGTAACAGCTGAAACACAGCCACATCTGAGGACGGTCTCTGCCAGTGCACAGCAGGCTTCAGGCACCTTATAAAAGAGCACATGATCGGCTCTTCCTTCTGCACACTCTCCCTTTTTCCCACCAAAAAGAAGAGGTAGCACTCCCACCATCCAGCCCTGCGTGTCATCTCTTGCTTTGTCATCGACTCAGTGACAGAGCGAGCACTGGGCATCCTCACCTCACTGAATCCTGACATCTCGGAGCCTCCCCCTCCAGCTGGGGCTGGCTGTCAGCAGAGGGAACTGATACTCCACATCTTATCTGACATTTTGAACACCCTCATGGGATTCGCGTTGTCATCGGCATCTGGCAGCAGCCCCTTGTTTGGCTGTCTTGGTGCCTGCCCAAGGCTCCCTCGCTGCAGGGGTCTGTCCTGCCTTCCTGCTGCCATATTTCATCCCAGTGCTGACTCATGGGCTGTCGCCTCTTAGGGAAACTATTTATTTGGTGACTGCCATCAGTCAAGTCAGGATGTAGCTGCAACTTTTGACCTTGCTACTGATTTATCACCATCCCTGTTCATCTTTTTAATTGGTTTGGTGGTTGAAGGCACTGCTTGAGGCTTAAAGTAAAGAGGAAGGAGCCCCAGCCTGCTGCCTTGTTCCTCCCTAGTCAGTGGCTCCGGAGCTGGGGGGCATCTTGTGTCTCAGTGCTGGGTTTCTCAGGATGGATCGTGTTCCCTCCCTTGCCCTGCACCTGTCCCACCATGCGTGTGTGCACTAAACCCCATGTTCCCTCAGCCTCCTCTGAATTGCCCTGGACTGGTTATCCTTCCCCATTCCAGCAGCTGAAAGTTGCTTTTGCAAGTGCTGAACTGCTGTATCTTCACGCCAGCCCAAACCACATCTCTGCTTCTCCAGATTTCCCCGTCTCTTCTCCTCACAGCTTGTGCCCAGCTCAATGGGAAGACCCTCCGCAAGGGAGTAGATGAGTGGGGAAATGACTTCCCCAGCTTCCCACCTGCTTCCCTAGATGCCGGTGCATCTGAGCTGCTGTCAGCTTTGTTCTGCTCTGGTTTTTCATGTGTGAGGGTGATTAATTGCAAACGTGGGACTCACAGCGGTGTTTTCCCATTCAGAGGTCAGTGGCTCGCTGTCGGGTGGGTTTATGTTTCCAGCCCCTGCAGCCTTTCTGCCCAGGGCCTGAGTGTTGGATTGGGAGGATGAGGAAGTGCTTGACAGGAGGCTATTTTCCAGCCAGCCTGACCCGTTACATCCTGTCTCTGTCACGAGTTGGTCTGATGGTTCTCCCCTCGGGGCACCCAGTGGTGGCTCAGGCCACCATGACTGTGGTGCTCAGTTGGCCTTGTGAACTGTGTTAAGAGGACATGGAAGCCCTGAAATTCTTCATCGGTGGGATAGTGCAGATGGGTTTTGGTGGTGGGGTGTTTGTGCAGGATGGACTTCATGGCTCCAGAGGAGAAATCTCCTGTGAACACTATGGCTGCACTGGGTTGGTGTGGGTTGTGACCAACCCAAGAGCTTAGGAGGACCGGGGATAACTCCAAGCTTTTACTGGTGGGAATTACTGTTTCCAGCTGGAGCTTGAGAGCCCCTGGGTCTGGTTAGCTATGTGGTTATGGAGTGAGTCCTTTGAGCTGTGCCACCCTTCTGAGCCACGAGCAAAGCCCATTGCTTGTCCTCCACGCAAAGCCCATAGTCGGCCTGGCAGCGTGGGCTACGAGCAGACGTCAGGGCTGTGTGGTTACAGCCTTTCTAGCTCTGCAGCTGTGTAACCTTTGCATGAAAACCCTCCTTGGGTTGCAGACCAGCAGCACTGCCAGACTGAGATTCAGCGCTGGTGGCTCTGAGACAGATGTGGCTGGAGGGAGGGCCAGCCCAACCGGTACACCCTTCTTTTCAGATCAACTGGATCAGAGTAGTTGCTTCTCCGTGTTTGCAGTGATGTGAATGCTGTGCTGAGGTTTGGTAGTGAAGTGGCTGCAGTGGATGAGCTGTGGCATTTTGAACGATGCTGTGTAATGAGCAGGTTTCCTATTCACTGGATATATGGGCAGCAGTGGGCACAAGAGGGATGTTTGCAGGGGTCTTGTTAGTCTTACAAAGGTCTCCCCCTGTACTGGGGAATGTCCTGCTGTGTCCCACACAGGTCACTGCTCCTGAGGCTCCTGGCGCTATGGCATCCTGAAGCCTTTGCTCCCCTGGGTGTGTTGCAGGGCTAACAAATACCCTATTGTTTCCCAGCATTTGGTTGGGCAGATTGTGTAAGGTTCCCTTTCGGATTAACCACTGAAAACAAAATAGAAACCACACTCGATACCTCATTGTGTGCGCTACAACAAAAAAATAAATACAAACCTCCCAGTTTCCCTGGGGATTTCAAAGGCTTTTGTGTTTGGTGAGAACTCTCTGTAATCTCAGGGCTTTCCAGAGCTGTTTGTTTCTTCATGATCTGGGATCGCAAGGTGTTTGACCTCGAGGTTACTACCAGCCCTTGGTGCCGACTGCATTCGAGGGAACAGTAGCAGCAGCAAAAGCGACACGGCGGTGGGTAGGAAACGCAGGAGGTTCTGGCAGCTGTCCCGCTCCCAGTGACAGATGAGATTTGGGACCAAGGGAGACCCTGAACTTCAATTCAGCGTCCCACACTGCCTCCCCATCCTCTACCTTTGTTGTAAACAGATGGAAACATATCCCTTCCCTGCAGAGAGAGAGAAACTATTATTTTATCTTATTACCTTTGTGTTTACATAGCTGTTTCTTACTCAGTGCTGGTCATTTGGGGGTGTAATTTATAGGGGCCATGTATGATACACTTCTACATGCGTCTTAAATTTTCCCTACAACCACTTTACCTCCCTCTGTCCTTTGCTTTGTATGGGTTTTGTGTTGCTGCCTTACCAAGAAAGCATCAAAAAAAGGTCAGTGAAAGCTGCTAGGAGAGGGTGGGTTGAAGGTGCTTGGCAGACCCCCTGGGTTCTGTGTCCCCATTCTCCTGGGGGTAAAGGGATACTGCAGGGGGAGAAGTTGTTTATGACATAATTTGAGATGCTCACGTATAAGCCTCCTTTTAAGAGGTAGAACAAGGGCTTCACATGGAGAAAAGTATCTTGGAAGTAACGTGGAGGTGTGTTTCCTAGTTGTGGGTGTGATACCACAGCCTTACATCCTGCATCGGCTTGGGGCTGTTGGATATAATTTGAGGAACACCTAGAAAAGAAGGCCTTTTTAATAGTGTTGACAGAGCAGCCTGGCTTGTAGCATCCTCCCAGCATGATTTGCTGCCTATGTTGCTATCTGTATGTTCAGACAAATGCTACTTCACCCTTCTCCTGAGATCAAATCAAGCTGCCAGCCTAGCACCGCTTTGAAACGAGCTCATAGAAAACATCCAGGCCACCGCCGCTGTCGGCTGCGGGGCCCTGAGGCTTTGCTCTCTCCATAGATCATGTTTAACCGCTCTTCTTCTGCTCAAATTAAATGTTTTCCTATCAGATGTGGGCTGCAGAGGATCCAGCCTGTCAGCCCGCGTGCGCGTCAGGAGGAGACGAGGCAGCTTGTGCTCCCAACCAGGCGTGTGAGTGCCAGCCATATGCTGTTCTGCCCTTGCCTGAAATGCTCAGCTTGCAGGCGCTTGGATGGCAGAATTACAGTGAGCGATGGTGCTGGTGCTGGGAAACCAGGGTGCTGAGAGAATTCAAACCTGAGGAAGTGATGCAGGATCAGGAGAGAGGAGCTTGGGCTGGTCCAGGTCCTTCACTGTAGGGTTTTGGCTGACGAGCTTCTCAGAGGAACAAAGAGTGGCCCTGCACTGGCAGCTGCCCTGCCAGAAAACCCTGCCCAGAGGATTTCCTTCCGCCTCAACTCCAGAGCGTCTGCTGCTGTGTTTCATGGTCAGGGAGAACAAAAGCTCAGGGTTGCAAGCTGGCTCCCGCCAGGGTCTCTCCTGCCCCGCTGCCGGCTGTGGGGTGATGCGGGGTGTCTGTGAGTTGGACCATGCTGTGCTGGTCTCTGACCAAGGAGCTGCACCAAGAAGGTGACAAGCAGGACACTGAGTTTGATTATTAATTATTTTAATTTAGTATTTGCTCACATTGAGTCATTGCTGGAACATGGCTGGCAGGGGGAGCATCCTCAAGAGATGCTGCCAGGCTGAGTCCTGGGGAAACTGGCCCAAAGGTTGGTTTTAACTGGGCTTTGTCCTGTCGTAGACAGTGTGGGGATGGAGTGGAACAGGATGCGGTGTCCCAGCTGCCCGCTGGTCTGTATACACCGGCAGCCTCAGTGCCCTGCGGTATTAGTCTCAGCTGTTCCCATCAATCTTGTTTATTGCCATTGCAAAGCCTCCCTCCTCAGCTCATTAATGTTCTCGGAGCAGACATCTCTCTCACCATTGTATTTTGTAATTAGATTTTGATTTGCTTTCAGAGAGAAGCAGCAACACAATAGACATTAATTTATCCCAAGCCTCGCTCAGTCTCCTCCAGGTCACGAGGTCAGACCTTGGCTTGCACCATCTGCCCTCAGTGCCTCCTCCCGCTAGCTGGCTGCGTGTCCTTCCCGCACCACATCTCCCTTCATTTAAGGGGTTTCCCTTATGCATGAAGGGAGAAGAGCAGCAAGGGAGGGCTGGAAGAGGAGCCGTCGCTGGAGCTGAGCTTGAATTGCAAGGACAGGCATGAACTGGATTTAAATCGATGGGGCGAGGGAGCAGCCTGTTGTTCTGTGGCCCCGTGTGTGCTGTCTGCAGAGCCTGGGTGGCCCCTGGTGCTTGTAAACCCTTTAAGGCACAATGTAAAAGCTGCAGTTTAACACTGTGAGCCGGGAGGGAGAGGTTCCCCGCAGCGCTGGACCGAGGGAACAGAGCAGTAAGGATGGCTGTGGCTGTGTCGGCAGCACAGATCCAGCCTGTGTGGTAGAGCTGGGAATTGGGCTCTGCTGGTCCCTACTGCCCTGAACCAATGGCACTTTTCCATCTGAGCATTGCTTGTGTGTTCTCACACTTCATGGCTCTGGAATGAGAGACTGAGAGGCAAGAGCCGAACCCATGCCTGTAATGGAAACCCCACTGTGCTCTTGCATGGGCACTCATGGGGCTGTTGGGAAATAGGTCAATCCAACACCTCACTGGAGGAGCTGCCCACAGCCTGGGAGTGTTGTCTCCAAGGGTGAATTCTGAGAAGAAAAGTGGCTTTTCATTTCATTTAGCTGAAAGCAGCAGCCAGCCACAATGGGAACTTATTTGTTCCTGCTCTCTCAGCAATCCTCAGGGATCTGCCTTGGAGTTTTCAGACCAGCTTTGTGTGGTTGTCACTGGTCGAGGTGGAAGTGTGGGTTACCTCTGCAACCTGGCTAGAAGAAGCTCTTTATCCTCTGGAAGATAGAGGCATGAGAGCTTTTTATAGTCCAGGTTTACACAACAGCAGGGAAACGAAGCTCCCAGCAAAGGTGGGAGGACCAGTCTCCCACCCGCCAGGCCTCATTTCACTGCAGGCAGTTGTGCTTTGTCTCTGCCAGCGTTAACCGCTACAGCTCAGGATTTATGTGAGCGAGTGAACGCGACCAGGGCTGATAAATCAATCAGCACAACCAAAAATAGCACCTAGCAGCTGTTTGGAGCTGGGGATCCCTTCCCCACCAGTACAACAGAGCAGGAGGGGATTTCATGGGCCCCGGCTGGGTGCCAGCCCTGCACAGAAACAGCCGTGGGCTGCTGGGGAGATCTCTCGTCTGACACCTTTATCTGGAAAAATTACTGTGGCTGTCTGCAAACTTCACTGCAACATGCATCTCAGCCAGGCATTCCCAGTCAGCATGGCGGGGAGAATAACCGGAGCAAGAGTGGAGAGCAGTTCCAGCACTGATACTGAGTGCTGTTGCACAGCCTGATGTCTAGGATCAGCCCAGACTTCAAATAAGAGATCGTGTTAAAGCCTCTCTCAGCCAGTCATGGATGGAGTTGGAAAGGGTGACCAGGGCTCTGATTTCCAGGTCCTCCAGGATGGCCTGTGATGCTTTGTCTAGGGATAAAGTTACTGGAGGAGTCTAGTGACTCTGGTTTTTCCACTGTACATAACCACCTGCACAGGAGCCAGAGAGGTTCCTGTGATGCTGATCAGACCGTATGGGGCTGTGCTCTTCTTCCAAGGGGATGCATTTACTCGCTGCTTCGCAACAGGCAGCCTGGGCTGAGGATTGAGTTCAGCAGCCTCAACCAGGAGCAAAGGGCTTGCTGAGAGGATCAGCTGCTTTTGGGCTGAGTAGTCCGTAGATTATTTCCACATCTGTGTTAGCTTTGGCTTGATCCCACAGATTTGCAACAGCTGTTGGGAAGCAGAGCAGAGATCCCCTCTTTAAATGCATGATCAAATCCTCAGAGTGCAGAGCGTGTTATTTCTATGTCATCCTCTTCACGGCAGGAAAAACAGCTTTTCAGAGTTGCTGAGGCAGCACTCTGCCCTGCTGCCTGGGCTATCAGCCCATTGGCCTGCGGTTTCAGAGCAAGTCATAGTTTGCTTTCTGCACCCCACGCCCGGCCCGGCGCAGGATCCTTCGCGAGGTGCTCGGCTGTGCAGGTACTTGTACAAGGGATCCCCTTTTTCCTCCTAGACTCCCTTTTTTTGCAAGGACCACAGTTGATGGGTGCCCGCTGAGCAGGAGCTGCTCTCATTTCCAGTGTGTGCAACCCCTTGAGAAAAACCAACTGCTGCAGTGTTTTGCTGTGGGACTGATTAGGACATCCTGGTGCTCAGAGGCTTTAGGTGGAGGTTTGGTATCTTGGCTGGAAGCTGCAGTTCAGTCATGAAATAGTGGCATGGGAATCCCACAGTGAGCTGTCTTATCCAGAAAGACCAGCTTAAAATGAGCCAGGCCTACTCCATATCAAGGTTCTGCTCTGTCAGGTCAGACTCACAGTAGAAGGAGCCATCAGGTCTCCTTCAGAAACGCCTGACACGACTTTGGAAAGCCGAGTCTGGCTGAAGCAGGACTGGAGCAGTGAGAATGGTGATGGATCTTGGCACTCATCCTACAGCGCCTGCATTTCCCATTCCCCTAGCACACAGGAGAACCATCAGACCGAACCTCTCCCACTTCAAACAGCACATTCAGGTACTTTCCTCTACAGACAGCAGAATTAATATGGTTAGTGCGTAGAGACCACTCATTTGCAATTCAGATAACCAGGCTGGAAATGGCAGCCTGGTTCCACTTCCCTTATGTGCTGTTGTCCTGTTTGTTCACTGCCCGTGAGTGCTGAGTTTCCACGATAACCTGGGTAGAAAACACGTTGCACACAGCAAGTGCCGCTCGGTGCGTCTGAAGCTTTGGTGTGGCCCAGGAGGGTGGGTTCTGGCTCTTGCACGGATGTGAGGTAAAACCTTGCCATTTCGATCGCTTTCATTCACCCGGGGTGTGACTGAGCATGGTTGGTGGGTTCAGGTCTCACAGCCCTGTGATGGACGTTCCCCCCCAGCAGCAGCAGATGTCACGTTGACCTTTTTTGATGCTTTGTGACCCTTTTGACACGCCTGGCTTCAAGCTGGCTTAAGGCATTCTCCTGTGGACCGTCACTGCTGAGTTAGAAGTGGAAAGCTTCCCTCTCATGAGGACAGAGCATCTGGATTGTAGATTACCCTGCTGCAGACGCCTGGGCAGCCAAGACGAGTCTCAGCAGTTTGGGCCCAGTGGGGCCTGATGGCTTACACCTCCCGAGACCCAGGGCCAGTTGTTGGCAAGAGCTGCAACACGGACCCCATAGACTACCTGGAGCCAGTTATGCATCACTTGTCCCACTGCTTCTCGCATGAGTGGGTTTGGTTTGGTTTCATCCCCTTATCAGGGGTATCCCAGGCCTATCCCCCTGAGTGCAGGGAGTTGATGCAGCGTCCTGGCTCTGAAGGGCAGACCCTGCCAAGCAAAACTGCCACAACCTGCTGAGAGCTCCAGGGGAGCAGCTGCAGTGTACAAAGGGCTGGGGAGACAGAGAGTGGTTAAAGAGAGCGATCCAATTGCTAGTTGTAATTGCCTCATTGTTTGCAACATCCTCTTGAACTCCTCTGATCCCTATAAAGAGCTTTTCCCCACCCTTTAAACTTCACTGAAGTGGATTTTACCTTCTGTGGTTGGAACTTGCTCTTGGGGAGGGGGCTGGTTTGCATTCAGCAGGATTTGGGGGTTTTTTTCATGCCCAAGGCCATTTGGTTTGTGCGTGGGTGCTGTGAATGAGTCAGCTTGTCCTGAGAAATTGATTTTGAATTGAATTTGATTGGAAATGAGGTGCTGCTGGGCAGGACAGAACACCTTGTTCTCTAAATCTGCTAGGTCAAGGTCTTCCTAGATTGGTGGTATCACTTTCCTTCAGACCTGAGGGTGTTTTGCTTGCAAGCAGCCTGATGTGCTTCTCTCAACACAAGAATGACAGCAGCCTGCTGGAACAGGTCCAAAGGGGGTCACAGGGATGATCAGAGCGCAGGAGCCCTTCCGCTCTGGGGACAGGCTGCAAAAGCTGGGGCTGTTCAGCCTAGAGAAGAGGCTCTGGGGAGACCTTATAGCAGCCTGCCAGTACCTGAGGGGGACTACAGAAAAGCTGGGGAAAGGCTTTTTACAAGAGTTTGTAGGGATAAGATGAGGGGAAGAGGCTTTAAGCTGTAAGAGGGAAGATTTAGATTAGATCTTAGAAAGAAGTTCTTGACTCTGAAGGCCCTGGAACAGGTTGCCCAGGGAGGTTGTGGCTGCTCCATCCTTCTGTGTGAGATACTGATGGGAGCAGCAGCACATGGTGTGAGGGATTCTATCACTTAAACCCTCCCTGGTACAGGGTGAGATTCTCTGGTTCACTCCTGCCCTTCTCCAGTGGCTGGGTTTTAGTCTCCAGACTTCACTTGTAAAAACTCCGGGTGGCTTTGCAGAGCAGAGCTTGATGTTAAGGGAAGGTGGTGATTCATTTCCTTCCCCTTTGGCTCTCTTTTGGCTGTGGCTTGGCTTTTGTTGAAGAGTTTGATAATTTGCTGCTGGCCTGTTGAGGTTGAAAAGCTTGGAGAAACCCAAGTAAACTCTGATCACAGCAGCTCCTCCGGCCACCACCAGCCCACACCTGCAGGCAGGGCTGTGCCAGCAGCTCTTGGCATCTTGTTCCTCCCAGTCCCAGGGAGCTCCTGTACGTGGATTAAGCTCTGAATTACTCTGTGCCAAAAGCATAAGCTGAGAAGTGCCAACCCAGAACACCCAGAGCGCTCAGTCACCAGCCTTGTGTGGAGCTGAGCTCTCTGCAAAATGTCATGACTAGTAGACAGCAACTTACAGACCAGGACACCCAAAATGCGGCCATCAGCCTGTGTGGCTTCTGCTCATGGCTGGCAGGGACCACTTGTGAGGTTGGTAGATAGATGGGCTACTCAGCCCCCAGATTTACTCTGAACTCATTCATCAGCTCCTGGGAAGAAACTTGGGAAGCCCCAGTTGCAGAAGAATCATGTTTCTGTGTGCTGGCCTTGTTTTCAGTGTCTTGGCAGGGATTACTGGTTTGTTTAATGAACATTGAAATGGGAGGGGAGGAAGCAGCCAGGGAAGCATTACAGATTGCTTCAGAGCAGTGGCATTAGAAGTATTCTTGTGCTTACCACCTCTCCCTGAACAAAGACCTCAAACCGTGGTAAATATTACCCCCATTTCACTTGCAAAGAGGCAAATGCTGCAGGAGGAGAAGCTGCACTCATGCTCACGGGCAAGCCTGCAGCAGGTGTAGATGAACTGTGGTCTTGCCTGGGGTACCAAGATGGTGTTGATGGTGCTGGTGCAGGTTTCTGTGAGTGCTGAAGGTCCCAGCAATTCTGCAGAGACCCCTTCACATGCATTACCAGAGCACCATTGTGTTTCTTAGCTCTGACCTGTGAGAGGGCTTGTAGTGGTAAGACCAGGGTTAATGGTTTCAAGCCGGAAAAGGAGAGGTTTAGACTGGAAGTCAGGAGGAAGCTCTTCACAGTGATGGTGTTGCCCAGGGAGGTTGTGGCTGCCCCCTCCCTGGAAGTGTTCAGGGCCAGATTGGCTGGGGCCTTGAGCACCCTGGTCTAGTGGGGGGTGTCCCTGCTCATGGCAGGGAAGTTGGAACTGGTTGATCATTGGGAACCCTCCCAACCTGAACCGTTTTAGGAATCTATGAAAGATACTTACACTCCACAATCTTCCTCTTTACACTGCCAAGTTCACCTTTTCCTCTCTCCTTTCAATCTCTTTTACAGCTGAAGCTGTGGAATAAGTACAGAGTCTCCAACATTCCTTCCCTGATATTTATCGATGCCTCCACTGGGAAGGTGGTTTGCAGAAATGGCCTCTTGGTCATCCGAGATGACCCAGAAGGTAAGACCTGGAGTCCCTTGTGCCATAGAAACACAGGCACACGGCTGCCTTTCCACTTGAGTTTGATTTAAATTGCCTTGGAGGGGGGTAAAAAATAGGAAACAAGCAACTATTGTCATTCCTCGCTAATCGAGGCTCTGTGTTATTTTCAGCATAAAATTTTATGCATCGTTCCTGCCAGATCCTGTGTTTTGGTTTTGCTTGTTGTAAAGAACAAAGATTTCCCCTCCAGGATTTTTGTCTGAAGTGCTAATGAGGAAAAAAAGTTAGACTAACTAAAAACATTAAGTTTGGATTTCGCCCTGATAGAGACACATGGACAGACCCAGAGCCCAGACCTTCCCTGTCGCTGCAGCAGAATCCTTCCAAAATACTGAGTGGGACTTTATCACTCACATCACACTCTGTTAGAATAATGAATCCCTGATTATTTACAAATACAACAGGAAAATGCTACTGTTCTGTGTTCACTGTGCTGGGGGTTGATGTTAAAGCCATCTCCTTCCAGTTGGCGAAAAACAAAGTGAGGAAAATGCATGTTGTGACTGCAGAGCTGCCATTCAGCTGCTGCAGGCTGGCCGTGCACACGAACTACTGACCCATCGTTTATTTCTGCAGTGGATGAGTCTTTAATTCAGGTGGCAGGAGCTGTGCAGCAAATACTTGTTGTGGCTTGAGCCATCTGGGATGGTTCCTCCTCCTCTCTCTGGCTCAATATGGAGATAGATGGCTCTGAGAGCTGGCAGCACATGATTCCGGGCGGGTGTTTGTGTTTACATACACAGGCTTTGGGGTGCTCAGGGTTAGTGTGAGGTTAGTTTTATATATAGGGCTTGTAATTTACATATATATGAATATGTATATATTTATATAGATATATAACATTTTTACATACATATAAGGTTCAGAATTACATAACTGTGTGTATATTTATACAAGTACATGCTTAGGGTATGGCAAATTAACTGCATTCCTAAGCACCTTCTGTTGTTCAACACTGCTGATAAGGAGATGTCATCTCCTCAGGCACAAAGCCAGAGCAGGCTTCATCAAGCCAGTGGTGCTTTGACTCAAGTGAGGGTGCAGCCTACTTGGAGTACAGAGGTGGCCCTGAGTGCAGCACATGGGCTTCTCTAGCTCTCCCATACCTTGACAGATAGTGGGGACAGGGTTTTTTGGTGGAATTTTATTGCAACTGTAGAAGCTACATGTTCTGTGTCTTCTTCTCAACTTCTCCAGGTTTGGAGTTCCCCTGGGGGCCAAAACCCTTCAGTGAAGTTGTTGCAGGGCCTCTGCTAAGGAACAATGGCCAGACGCTAGACAGCAGCGCCCTGGAGGGCTCACACGTTGGGGTCTATTTCTCTGCACACTGGGTGAGTAGTAGGTGCTTTGCAGAGCTGGGGATGCTTGGGGGATCCCTCTGTGGGTTATTAAAGACTTGAAAGCCAGCTTGTGTTGAAACAGTTAAGATGGTGTGGTCTTTGTGGAAGAATCACAGTGCCCTGCTTCCTCAGCTGGCCCTGCAGAAGAGAAGAGTGGCCACATTTTTAAAATGGAGGAAGTTCTGTCGGGCAACATGTGGGCCATAAGCCTCAGCCGTGTTCAGGGCTGCTGCCTGGCACTCCAGCAAAAATGAAGTCTCATCTGTCTTTTCATGGTCACTGGGTCACCTGGACCTGCTAGGAGTGCGTCTGGCCCTGTGGAGGAGACAGTGTCCTTATGCCTGTGTTGTGTTCCTCAGTGTCCGCCGTGCCGAAGCCTCACAAGGGTCCTGGTGGAGTCCTACCGGAAAATCAAGGAGGCGGGACAGAAGTTTGAGATACTCTTTGTTAGTGCAGACAGGTAAGGGAGTGCTAACATGCTGTGCAGGCAGAGCTGGCTGCCCCAGACTGAGGAGCTCTAGCGCTGGTTTGATTTGAGGAGGAAGTTTGGTTTGGAGTGGAACAGGTTGGCCCTGGTGTCCCAGGAACTGCCTGAGTCCCTTGCTCAATAATGAAGGACACTGATGGGGTGAGAGCACACTGTGGAGCAGCTCTGGGTTTCACTTTGTGGCTCGTGGGTCTGAGGTATGAAGGATGCTTGGGCTGCTGCTGTCACCAGGGCTTGACATTCAGATACCCTGGAGAGTTTGAAATATTTTATTGGGGAATAAAAATGCCCTGTGGACCCTTTCTTGAGGGACTGGGGGGTTTAAATTCAGTCCAGCTCTCCCCAGGTTGTGTCTGCCAGCAGCCCTTTCTGATGGGCTTTGATGGAAGGGATAAAGGGCTTTGCAGGCCAGGATTTTAACAAGAAAAGAGCCTGGTGGGCAGAGAGGCTGCGCTCTGGGTCACACACTCTGTTCCCCATGCACAGGTCAGAGGACTCCTTCAAGCAGTACTTCAGCGAGATGCCCTGGGTAGCGGTGCCGTACGCTGACGAGGCCAGGCGGTCGCGCCTCAACCGACTCTACGGCATACAAGGTAGGAAAGGCAGCGCACGGCCGCCCTTCCCATGCCTTTACATCAAATATTTGTCATACCTTCTCTCGTTTAACCAACCCGAGGAAAAGCAGAGCGAAGCACAATGCTCCAGGCAGAGCCGCTTGTGTTTCTGCTCTCCGCAAACTCACATTCCTACCACCTGCCAGGCAGGCTGTTAGTTGAAACAGGACTTCCATAAACAACTTAATTCTTCCTGGAAACTTGGAAGCTGTTCTTGGCTTTGCATGGTTTTTGCCTAATTACTGATTTATTTATTTAGTTCTGTTTTCCTTTCTTTTTTTTTCTCTTGACGGTTTAAATTTCATTTTCTTGCTGCTTTATGTTAAAGCAAAGGCAGGACATCGCTCTCTACAGAGGCTGAGGGAGATGGCATCTGGTTTATGTTAGTGACATGAATTACAGAAGAGTTTGTGTTTGATGTAAACCATGGCTTTGCTTTTACTGTACGTGCCAGTGCCAGAATTCCAGCAGCCCCGGCTGCTCGGAGGGGCAGGGGAGAGACTCTTGTCTGTCTGGGCAGCTTCAAAGAATCACGAAGATGATAAAAGTTTACAGCAGCCCTCCTGGGGACTGGCACCTTGTTCCTCTAAGGGACAAACTGCAGCACAGAGACATGTGAGGTGACTAGCTTACCACAAGGTCTTCTGATACACCGATAGCTTCTCCCTGTGGTTAAAGGGTCCCGCAGCAGTGTGCCTGTTCTGTTTCCATCACTGAAGTAGGCACAGGCTGGTAGAGAGTTAATGCAATCTGCAGGAGTGTCACTAAAGGGGAGAGTGGTGGGGAGAAGTAATCCCTCCTTGAGGTCCTTCTGGGGTGAGCTCCAGTGCCACTGCTCAGCTCCAGTGCTGTTGCTGAGGTCCAGTGCCGTTGCTGAGCTCCAGTGCCATTGCTCAGCTCTGTTCCCTGACCTTAAACCAAGAATAACCATTTGCCTGCTTTAAATAGCCATCACTTGGCTGCTTAATTACCTTCCCATGAGTCAAGAGCTTTCCAGATTCATCCATCTTTTCCCAGCCTGCTCACAGATCTCTCCAGTGTTGGTTTCAGCTGAGCGCTGCAGGACCACTGCCAGTTTCACTGGGACTCTCTGTAAATAAGGTGTCCAGCCATGGATACTTGAGTGCCAGGCATGTTGTAGCCAGGGAAACAGCAACAACAGCTTTCCCTCTAACTGCAGCCTCTGGGTACTTAAATGTCTCTCTTCATTGTGTGCTGACCTGAAAATGTAAATATTGGTTGTTCCACTGAGCCCTGAGGCCTTCCTTTGCCAGGGCAGCTCCCCTGTTACCCTCCTGCACTTCAGATGCTCTCCCAAAGACACTGGCCCTGGCATTTGAGCATCTTTGAGTAAAACCCTTCTGCTTCCCTGCCGTGGTTTTCCTGTTAAGTGGAAACATCTCAATCAAGATGAACTGGGATCCCACAAAGTGGCACTGAAAGGTGGAGTCAGACTAATTCACACCCTGTGCGGGAGGTGGCACCATCCCACCTCCCTTTGTGCCTGGGCACTGGGCTCTCCCCACTGAAATCTGGGGTGGAGGAGGGTGTTGGGGAGGGGACTGGAGGTGAACCTTTGTGCTGCTCCCAAGGGCTCTAGGTGGTTGTTGACCCCTCCAAAGGCAGCAACTCAGGATCCTCCCCACCAGCTTTGAGGTTTGTGGTCAGCTTGCTGCACTGGCTGTAGCAAAAGCCTTCTGCAAAGTTATGGACTCAGCTCATGGCAGTGAAAATCTGTGCAGTCTGACCTGCCTTCCCCCAGGTGTGGGACTCTGGTGCTACCAGGCGTCTTTGAAGCTCCCTCTGGAGCTACACCTTTGCACCATCGAGTGTCTGCAACCCATGCAGTGTCCAGGGTACTGTCTTTTGGAGTGCTCTGGGTTGAGAGCAGCGTGCGCATGGAGTGGTTCTTCCGCTGTGTTTTGTAAAGCTAGGAGCTGCACTAACAGAAGAGTTTCCTTCCCTGACTGCTTGAAGCTCCTGAGTGGTAGAAAGCAGCAAGAAAGTCAGACCTCTTGGTGTTTCAGTCCTCTGTTGGTCCCTGCAGCATTCAGAAACTCAGTGTAAAATGTTAAGTGGAGTTACTGGCCTTTATTTGGGTTTACTTGAAAGACTCTATTCATAACCCACGCGCAGGCCGGGGGCTGTACCCTGCCCACCGATATGGAACTGCTGCTGGGTGCTGTGATGTCTTGAGAGAGAGTCATGCCTTGTGTCATGACTGCTTAAAAATCATTCTCTCTGTGAAGCTCCTGGCCTGCCAGTAGCAAAATCCCTGCCATCAGCAATCCTTCCCATGGGATGGGGAGGAGCAATACATGTATGCTGCGATGGGAATTGCCCCAAGTTGTTGTGCATCTTGTTTGGGATTGCAGGTTCCTGTGGCCTCCGCGGCATCTCAGTTGGGCTTGGTGGTCTTGAAGGTCTTTTCTGACCTTGATGACTCTGCCTTTCTGTAAAGGAATGACAGGTGTCAGGAGGAAGGAGCCAGTGGCACCCAGTGCTGGGACAAGAGGCACTGGGTGTCAGCTGGAACAGAGGAGGTTCCACATCAAAATGAGAAGAAACTTCCTCCTGGTGAAGGGTGACAGAGCCCTGGCAGGGGCTGCCCAGGGAGGTTGTGGAGTCTCCTTCTCTGGAGACGTTTAAAACTCACCTGGACTGTTCCTGTGTAACTGGATCTAGGGGATCCTGCTCTGGTAGAGGGATTGGATTGGATTGGATGGTCTTTCGAGGTCCCTTCCAATCCCTAACAGCCTGTGATTCTGTAATCTCTTTGGGATTTGCAGTCTCTTGGGGGAACTTCCAAACCCTTTTGTTCTCCCCACCCTTCCCCTTCCTTTAGCCCAGACAGCCCCAGGGCACTCTGTCAGCTTGGCTGGTGGGAACTGCTGTTAGGGGAGGTTTCTCTTACGAGGTTTATGGAGCTTTCTTCTGAAAAGGTGAAAAAACAGCCCTAAACCCCACCCCCCATCCAATAGCTGGTGTATTCCGAGTGTTTGCTTCACGGTGGTTTTGGTTACTTGATGCGGATGGGATTTCCACGTTGGATACGGGATTTTAATAGAGAAGTATGTAAATGTCTTCTCAGGTTCGGTAACAAATCATTTGGCCCCTGTGTTTTCATAAAATGCTGCTCCCACGGGGACCAAATCCATTTCCTAACGCATAAAATCAAACCCAGCCTGTCTATGCTAATTCTTACCCAGCCTTATACAATATTCATCGCACAGTGTCTGATTCTTCTTGATAAGGAAATTCTGATATTATGACTCACAGTAATTACCAAAGCCCCCAAAACACTCTAAAATAGCCCAGAGTGGCTGGGATGAGCAGGGAACGGGGGACAGAGGAATGTGTTTGGGTCACTGGGTTTGAATAAGGTAAAGGATGGTTCCCCTGGTCCTGCTGGACTGTGTCCTGTGCACAGGATGTGTTTGCTGTGGACCAGTATCAGGGTTAGCATGGCAAGGTGCAGCTGATCCTATGGGATGGTTCCCCTGGTTCTGCTGGACTGTGTCCTGTGCACAGGATGTGTTTGCTGTGGACCAGTAAATGGGTTTGCGTGGGAAGATGCAGCTGATCCTATGTGATGGTTCCCCTGGTCCTGCTGGTACCACTGTGTCCGTTGCACAGGATGTGTTTGCTGTGGACCAGTATCAGGGTTAGCATGGCAAGGTGCAGCTGATCCTATGGGATGCCACTGTGAGCTTGTTAAGGCTGTGTCCTAACTACAGGAGCTGGCAAGGGATGTGGTGCGGGGTGGGGATGAGGGACAGATGCTCCAGTCCAGGAACAACCTCTGGCAGATCGGCAGAGCTCACTGGGAGCCTCTGCCTTACAATGTCTGGACTAACTGGTGATGGGTACAGAGCTGCAGAGCTGAACCCACACGTCTGGCCTGTCCCTCGTGCATAGTGCAGGTCTGGAGAGGAGGGAAAAGCAGGTACTTGGGATGGGTTGGGAATCCTAAGTGGATAAAGATACAAACGGTGGGATGCAGATCACTCTGTGCTTCTCCTGGCCTCAGCAGTATTTTGTGCCTTGAAGGGTAGGGCCAGAGTGAGATTTCCCAATTCCTTCTCCCAGTGTGTTTAACCCATCCCTGCCCTAGAGCTGTTTTGAATACCAGCAGGTAATGAATAAGCCTTTTTGTGATTACAAAATGGTTTTCTTGGCATACCCTTAGGATTCACTAGCCCAGCCATTGGGGTGTTCCTGCACCGCTGCTGCAGCTCCTGCACCAGCCCAGTGCTCCAGCCCCAGCACAGCAGCAGGAATGTGAGAAGCGCTGGAATGAAGGGAATGCAGCCACTCGCCTGGACCTGCAGGCAGGCTGGGACAGACAGAGAGCCACGTATTTCCTAGAGAAATGCCTAGAATTCAGAGGGCCTGTGAGTAACCCACTGTTGTACAGCCATGGGAGCACAGTGCCAGGAGACCAGCAGGGGCAAACACTCTGGGTCCCCTGCTCAGTTCTCAAAGCTTAGAGAACTCTCAGGGAGATTGTGGCTGCCCCCTCCCTGGAAGTCTTCAAGACCAGATTGGATGGGGCCTTGAGCAGCCTGGTCTGGTGGGGGTTGGAACTGGATGATCTTTAAGGCCCCTTCCAACCTGAACCATTCTAGGAGTCTGTGAGAATGAACCTTTGGGTGAGAGCAGGAGGATTTGAGTTTCCTCAGTTTGCTGGTTGTGGTTTGAGGGATGTTGCTGTGGGGAGGAGGAGATGCTGGACAGAGAGCTGATGGAAGATGAGTGGTGAGAAGCAAACAGCAGCACCTGGCTCTAACACTGATCACTTGTCTGTTGGAGCTTGACCCTGAACTCTCTCCTCTTCCTTCCTGGTGGAGAGCTTTATTGTCTCCCTGATGAAAGAGGAATGGTGTATTTTCCAGATGAAGTCACCAACATGAGCTGTGGCTGCTTTGTGTCTGGAAAGCCTGGTTGGTGCTTTATCAGATGGGACAGTCCCCAGATCGTGTCCACCCTGTGCCACTGCCAGCCCTGCCGTGGGATCAGTATGATCCCACTCCATCCCTGCATGCAGAGATGCGGGTATTAGCTCTTCCCAGGGGCAATCCATGCCTCTGAGCACCACACCTCTGTCGACAGTGCTGTGCTGTGTGGCTCCATGGTGCCCATGGTTCATCAGACACATCCTGAGCACTGGGAACGGCCAGGCGATTAGTGCTGAGAGTGCGAGGAGTGTGGGGCTTCATGGCTGCTAACACAGACGGTGTTACTTCGGGGAAGAACACGCCCTGCTTCCTGGCCACTGTTGCCTGTGGTCGGTCCTGAGCAGGGTTTGTGTGCGTCCTGCAAACTAGGAACTGGGATCCTCCAGTGGCACTCACATCTCTGCGAGGGGGTGGTGGTGGGTGCCTGTGGGGCAGCCCTGCTCTGCCTCATACACAGGAGGGTTGTCTGTCCTGCACTTTGCAGGAGGGACCTTGTAAGGAGGGTCCCTATGCACTGCTGGTGGGGTTTGGACTGGGAGCATTAGCATCTGACAGCGGTGACCCCTGTCTGCACTTGGGCAAGGAAGGGCGGGTGGTGCCAGAACCTGTCTCCCAGCTTCCTGCTCTGGCTGCTGAACTACAGGGCTCTGCTAGGACAGAAACAGGATCCAGGGACCCTGATTCCCACACCGTGCATGAGCCGTGGAGAGGCAGCCTGCTTGCTGGGCTCCTGCCAGAGCCGGAGGTGATAGGAAACGGCCTTTCTCCCCACGCCCTGTGGCTGGCCAGTTCATGTTTGGCTGATCCCGCTGTTTTTCTTCCATTGCAGGCATCCCGACTCTCATTGTGCTGGACTCCAAGGGGGATGTGATCACGAGGCAAGGCCGGGTGGAGGTGCTGAATGACACTGAATGCCGCGAGTTCCCCTGGCACCCTAAGCCTGTGCTGGAGCTGACGGACTCCAACGCTGTGCAGCTCAATGAGGGGCCCTGCCTCGTTCTCTTTGTAGGTATGGAGCATCACTGCTTGCAGATCAGAGCCTGTGCTTGGGAACGGGGCTGGGCTGCCTGCCAGCATGGCTAGAGCTGGTCATGGGGCTGACAACCGGCCTCTGGTGGTGACAGAGTCGGTGGGAAGGAACATCAGCCCATTTCCATCACCAGGAGCAATGCTATGGGATCTGGAAAGGTCATGAGGAGAGAGAGGTCCCTGTGGAGTCCCCTCAAGGGATTCAGGAGAGCTGACAGACATAGAGCCTTGTCTGTACCAGAGAGAGTGGCTGCTGCAGCTTGCAGGGGTTTGTCAGAGCCTGCCTGTGCCCACGGGTCTCCCACAGCTCCCACCCCATGACCTGAGGGATGTGATAGGAGTAGCTGTTTGCAGTGGATGGGGCTGTCCTACCAAAGCCTCTTCAGTGGTGGCTGGGGAGAGAAATGCTGATGGGGTGTTGAGGACATGAGAAACGTGCTGTCACATCTGGTGGTGGTAGAGCTGGGAAAAGCCTTTCTGGAGCAAGGACTTCAAGGCACACGTGACGTTCCAGAGGAGGCAGAGGAAACATCTCTGGCAGGGATTACAGCTCTGTGCTGCTAACCACAGCTCAGGACTTGAATCCCTGGACTGAGTAGGACTGTGACAATCAGAGAAACCTCCTTTGAGCTCTGCTGATCCTTGGGTTTTCCCCCTGTGGGGTGCTGGCTGCAGGATGAAGCAGGCTTTTCCCCAAAGTTCCTGTCCTTATTCCATTGCCAACCTACACTGAGCCTGCTGGGCTTGTGCAGGGGGCCTGGCCCAGGGAGGGTGTGTGTCCCGCTTCCTCGTGAGCAGCACACCCCTCTCTGCAGTGCCGATACCGTGGCTCTCGCTGTTTCCTTTCTTCCCTTTCAGATTTCCTTTTGACCCTGATTATTTATTCAGCAGAGCCCAGCAGGAGATCCGAGCACAGAGCCAAAAATACTCTCCTCATGCAGGGAGGACGGGCTGGCCACGCCGAGCCTGATTGATTGGGGCCGGCACTCCAGGCCCTTGGAAGGGTTATTTTTATCTCACTCTGACAGTTTTTCTGTCACCTGGCTGCAAACAGGAGGGCTCTCTGGATGGCAGCAGGGGCTCTTCCTTGGTGCTGAGGGGATGAGCAGCCTCACTCAAATCTGCTGGGGTCAGGATGAACTGGTGCCCACTAGGGATGGGGGTCCTGGTCAACCTGTGTCCTGCTGGGAGACACCTCCAGCAGAGCGGTGCCTGTGCTGTGTGGGCAGCAGCACCCCAGGAGAAGGTAGGATGAGCAAGAGGCAGTTGTGAATAAAACCTGAGTGCTCTAAAGCCACCTCTGGAGAGTTTAGGGCTGGGTTAGCCAGCGAGCAGAGTTGCCTGGAGTGCAGCCAGCAATGGTTGGTTGTCTAAGGATCAATCCCTGCAGACTCTGAAGTATTAGTGTTGTGCCTGCCGTACAGACAGCATCCTTGGAATCCCTTGCTTTGCTTGGAGAAGCCAGAGAGGAGGGCAGGGAAGCATAGAGTCAGGGTGCTTTGTGTGTGGGCACTGCCTGTCACAGCTGGGGCCTGGACTGATGGTGTTGGGTGGTTACATCAGGGTCTACGAGAGCTGCCCATGACCAGCAGACTGGGAGCCTCTCTCCTGCCTTCTTATTGATTTATTATAATTGTCAATACTGCAAGTTATCCCCAAATTGAAATCATTTCATCTCGAAGCTGCTCAAGGACGCAGTCTCTCCTCTTTCCAGCTCACTATTTGAACTTCACTGGGGGCTGGCGTTTGATTGATGTTGCCATCTCTTTCTACTCTACCTCTGTCAAATCAAAGCTGCCTTCACAGTGTTGCTGCTGCAGAGACTCAAGCGGAAAAGCTGCTGAGTGGCTGTCCCAAGGCGGAGGGATGGTGGGTGGCGGGCAGGGGTGGCTGGCAGCCTCAGATCGGCGCCTTCGTTTGGTCTTCAAAACGCACCGGCGCGTCTCCTGCTGCACAGTGCCTTTTTTACACCCGTTTGTCCTTGCGCTATAGCAGCGGCACCAGGGGAGTGAGCACTGGGGTGTTTGGGGAGCAGGAGCTGCTCCTCTGTTCTGTGTTTCCCTGTCTCAAGCGAAAAGCACATTTCAGCTGCTGCTCCCTAATTGCTGCAGAGCCAAGCGGCTTTGAAGTTGGTGCTGCGCATCCGGGCTCCGGTTTCCTGCGCGGTGGTGCTGTGGGACAGGGCTGGCAGCACCCGGCCCGTTTGCATCCGTTTGATCCTAACCTTCTTTTTTGCCTTGTTTCTTTTGTTCTGCCTCCCCACCTCTGTGCCCTGCAGATTCAGAGGATGATGGGGAGTCAGAGGCAGCGAAACAACTGATTCAGCCCATAGCGGAGAAAATCATCGCCAAGTACAAAGCCAAAGACGAAGAGGCACCGTTGCTCTTCTTCGTGGCGGGTGAGGTAAGTGAGAGGAAAGGCAGGGCTGCACCCTGCTGGGTCTTTGTACGGGGACTGAGCTGGGTTGAGCCCTGCTGTCACCAGCTTTCAGGTGGGTGAACTGAGGCACTGCTGGAGCTATTCAAGGGCTGTGGAGCTGAACCAGCCCTGAGACCTGGCTCAGTCTCTGCACTGGGTGTTACTTCTGGCAAATGGATCCCAACCACCTGTGCTCAGAGATGGGAGAAGTGTGATAGTGTGTGAGGGAACTGCTGGGGACAGGCAGAGAGGGGCTGCAGGAGGTTGGAGGGAGCTGCCCTCAAACCCTGATGTTGCACAAGCTGGGCAGGGGGAGAGGAGCCAGGGTTTGGGTTTTAGCTGGGCCCTTCTTGCTGAGGAGACAAATTCCTTTTTCTCCTTCCTTCTCACTCTGGGAGGAGGGCAGGGACTGGTGCTCCAGCCTCTTCCCTGAGGGTTGCCTGTGGGAGGCAGCTGGACCTGTTTATGTGCCGTGTGGGTGAGGCCAGACAGAACCACTCTGGGAGTAGGCAGAGGCCACTCAGGGAGCAGCAGAGTGGCACAGTACAGCACTCCTATTGCCAGCCAGGACATGAGGGTCACAGCTCCTCTCTGCCCTGCCTTGAGGCTGTTGGTGCCCAAGATGGTGTTTGGGGCTGCTGTGCTGCAGATATGCCAGAGAAAATGGGGAGATGGAGCCTCTGGGCAGCCTTTCCATTGTATAGGTGGGCTTGAAAATCACCAAGTGATTTGTGTAAGAGTCATGAAAGCTCCCTGTCTCCCCACCAGGCCTGCAGTTCTCCTCCCAAGGTGATGCTGAGGGCCTGGGCAGGTGGCAGCTGCTGCGCAGCCCTGCGCCTGCTCCATCCCTCCATGTCCACGTCACAGCCGCAGTGAGCGGGGCTCTCCAGAGCCGCCCTGCGCACAAAAGGGTCCCCATTGCCGCACCCTGGCCCCCCCCCCCGCCAGCCGAGCTCCCACTGCTACCTCCTGCAGCCCCCATTGACCCCTCTGAGCAGGCGCTCCCACTCCCACTGCTGAAAGTAGCCTCTGAGCATCCCAGCTCAGCCCTGCGCCTTTGAATAAGCCCCTTGTTGGAAAAGGCTATTTTGGGAGGGTCCAGGACTTGTCCCCCTCCCCCAGAGCCTGCGGAACATTTTCCTCCTGCTCGCCGGCTGTAGCTGAAACATTGCCCCTATTCATCCAGCTCCCGACGTCCCTGTGGCGGCCAGGCCGAAGAATGGGGAGCGTCCGGCACGTCCCATTCATCCATCACCTCAATAGCCGGGAGCGCTGGCCCCGGGTCTCCGCTGGCCCCCATGCACAAAGCAGCTCGGCCACGGCCGGAGCAGGCGCCTCCCATTCCTCTCCCAGCTCCGTCTGGGCTGGGTTTGCATTTTAATCAATTTTAAACCGGATTTTTTGGTCCCTTTGTGATGAACAGATAAAGGAAGAGGCATCGCAACACCTGGGTTGGGGAGCGGGAAGGGTGGGGGGTGGTTGAGAGCCCCAACCCCGCTCGCCCTGCCCTGGCACGTGGTCCGGCTGCGCCAGAAACCTCTGCAATGGAAGGGGAGGTGCGACGGGAGGGCCTTGCCAGCCGCCGCCACGCGCCGCAGAGCCACCAGATTGATTGATTGCCATTACTGCCCTTGGGAAGGGGCGCAGGGAAACACCCTGTTACGGCTGCCGCACGATGAGGGCTCAGTCAGCAGCGGGAGATGAATCGCCCCGCTGCTGGATTTCGTTTTGCACCACCCTGGCAGAGACTAACGGTTCCCTTTGCCCAGAGTCTGCTGCAGGGTAGCGCTGCAGCTATTGTGTCCTACAGTGTTTGGATCAGCGGGTGGGGTCTTGCTGTTGGCTCAGAGCAGAGGTCTTCATGCTGGTTTGGTCTGGGTCCCTCTGGCACCCACCCTGATGAGCAGCAAGGCCGGGGCTGGGCTGGCAGAGGGCTGGCAAACCCCCTGTGTTCAGTGCTTGCCCCTGGCTCTTGGGGGTGAGTCAGGATGGTGTGCTGGGGGCTGTACCTTGTGTGGAAAGAGTTGGAGGAGCGTGCGGTCATGACCCAGTCTGAGATAAACCATTCCAGTTTGGGTTTGACACAAAACCATGGGCAGAGCGGGTGGCGAGGTGGGTGCTGCCTGCTGCAGTCGTGGTCCTGCAGTGTCAGTGCAAGGCCCATTCCTGTGGGAGAAACAAACTGCTCGTGGTTGTCCTCACTCCGCTGATGTTTCCTCTCTTCTTTGTTTGGGCTTCCAGGACGACATGACTGACTCCCTGCGGGATTACACCAACCTGCCCGAGGCCGCACCCCTGCTCACCATCCTGGACATGTCTGCCCGGGCCAAGTACGTGATGGATGTGGAGGAGATCACGCCCGAGATCGTGGAAGCCTTCGTCAGCGACTTTCTAGCAGACAAGCTAAAACCAGAACCCATCTAAGGCGCCTTCTGTGCCAACAGACGTTATTTAAAACTAGGTCTCTCTTCTGCCGCTCGTGGATTCTCCAGCGCGTCCTCACGCCCGACCCGGTATCCAACCTTCTTGTGGTGCCTTGTTTTACGCAGTGAATCCTTCTCCTAAGCAAAACTCCTTGAGATGCACTTTCAGCAGGGAGTCGTTGGTGTTTGGAGACTTCGCTTGTGCTTCATGGTGATATATTCTCTCATAACCAGGCCAGAACTGTTCCCGTATCGTTACTTTATACACGGCACTAGCTAGCAGGCAAATCTTTTTTTGCATGGTGTTCTTCCCAACGTATGAATCAGGCAGTGGATGGGGTTCTCGGGGCTCTTTTCTTCTCCTTTCCTTTCCAACTACCCCTGCTGACTAAGTGACTTAAAGGAAGCAATAAGGAAACAGTCCCCTTCGCCCCTGGCCCGTCATCCTTGCCCACATGAGTGCCCTGATGAGGCCAAGACAGAGTCTTAACTGCTGACAACCAACCTCTGAAAGGCCGCAGCACAGCTGAGCTCTTCCTCCTGGAGGTGAGACTTTTCCAGCTGGGTTTCCCATCTCCCACTCCAAGCACCAACAGCCTTAGCAGCGCTGGCTGTGTACATGGGGGTGGTGTTTGTTTCCTTCCTCTCTGTCTGAGCCAGGAGGAGAATCACCGCCGGGCTACCCTCACCTGTCATCTCTCTCTCGTGCTCTCCCCCTGGCCCCTCTCTCTGGTATGAATTGTCCTCTCTCCTCTACGTTAGTCGGTTGAGCTGTTTCTGTAGGTGTGTCCCAAACCCAGCGTTAATGGTGCTGTTCTTTTAAAAATAACCAAAAAAATCCCCCCAACAACAAAAACGCCCTGTCCCCCCAACCCAAGCAGCACAGCAGAGCCCCCGAACAGTGACCTTGTAAAAACTGTACATGGTGATTGGAACTTTGTAATAAAACTGTTAGAACAACCTCGTCCCCAGAGGTGCCGAGTCCCACTGTTGGGGAGAGGGAGCTGGTTTGGGGGTAGAGGAGCAGCCCTCAGCCAAATCCTGAGGTAGGTTTCAGTGCTGGCTGACTTGAGATCATGAGTTCCCTCCTGTGGATCAGTGGAGCCTGTGCCCAGCTCATCCTGGGATGAGGTTGGTGGTGCCATGGTCACCCAAACCCCACACGTTGGCATTTGCTGCACAAAGACCTGGTGCTCACTCAGGGTCAGCAACTCCTTTGAGCGGTCTGCAGCCCCACAGAGTGACCTCACTCCATCAGCCCAGAGACCCTGTCTGTCTCTTTCTGGACACAGTGCTGGCTGCAATGGGTTCTGTGCTCTGACCCTGCAGGAAAGGATCGGAGGTCCCTCCCCAGATCTGCCAGCCAGGTGGGCCTGGAGCCCTGTCCAAGGCTGCAACAGGACAGTGACACAAGCCCTGGGCAGCAGGGAACTGGCTGCCGGCAAGGCAACGGCTCCCACCCACTAGCCTTTTCTTTCTCACTAGCATCACCGTGTGGCTGCAACACCCACGGGCTTGTCCAGAGTCACTCACACAGCCAGGCACAGGTCCAGCTCTGACAGAGCTGCTTCATACTCACTGCAAACCAAACAGCTCCAGCTGCTCGTTTATTAACTCTACAGTGTCAAAACGAAGAGATGCTTCTGCAGCACCCAAACCCCAGCAGTTCAGCCCACTACAGGGAGTTTCTGCTTCTCATCGTCCTGCTTGTGCCTCTGCAGCAGCTGTCTCTTTCCCTCAAACAGCACAACGCCAGCTGCAATAGCAGAGTTCAGGCTGTCCACGCCAGGCACCACGGGAATCACCAGTCTCTTGCCCCCAGTGTTGGCTGCTAGTTGAAGTGCGTCCAGGCTCACACCATGCGTCTCCCCACCGATCACCACTGCCACTGGAGTCCGTGTCCAGTTCTCATAGTAATACTGTACGGGCAGCTCTGGGACACACAGCCCTGCTGCTTCATCCTCATCTTCATGCTCAAGAGCAGCCCTGGGTTTGGATTTCACAGGAGCATATCCAGCCCCAGCATCTCCGCTCAGCACAGACCCAGTCTCAGCCTGAGCACCTGGATCATTGTTATCAGCCACATAGACCTGGATGCCATCAGGAAGGTTACTGGGAACAGATTCCCAATCCAGGTTGGTGACGATGGGTAGGCGGAAGTGAGCCCCCATGCCTGCTCGGAGGACCTTTGGCTCCCATGGGTCCACACAGCCTACAACAGAAGAGGGAAAACCAGTGACAGTGCAGCAGATCCAGAAACGACTGAGTAGCTGCTGCCCACAGCAAATCCTGTCTGGGCTGAACGCTGCTTAGAAACTTCAGGAAACATCTTGAGGGAACCTCTTATTCTCCACCTCATCCCCAAATTACTCCAGCTATTTCCCTCTGCCCCAGGGAAAGGCTTTTACCTTTGGTGAGCAGCACTTTCTCACAGCCTGCTGCTGCTGCAGATCTCAGAATAGTCCCCAGGTTTCCTGGATCTCGGATGTTGTCACAGATGAGGAGCAGTGGCAAGGAGCTGGTTAGCTGAGTGGCAGGGTAAGACATCTTGGTATGGTCGGGCTTCAAAAAGATCCCTGAGGAGACAGAGTAAGACAGATTCCTGACTAATAGAGCCTGAGGACAGGGCTGTCACTCATTCACTTGGCCCAAATGGCACTGAAGAGGTGCTGGGGAAAGCAGGAGGAAAAGAGCTTTGAAGAAGTTTGAAAAGAGGTCCTCACTTGACAAGGAGAAACATTTCTCAACAGAGCTGGAGGGATGTGCCTCTAGAATTGAGTTTCTCACCTTCAGTGCACTCTAGGAACCACTTTCACAGCCCAGAAGGGAGTTCTCTTAAATGATGCCACTCTTGACACACTGCCAGAGTGTCTCGGGGAAGGTTGTTAACAGAGTCATTATCCACTTACTAAGCATGAAATAAGCTTCCTGATAAACAGTGCTGTGACTGTTTCTAAGGCAACTCACCTATCAGCCCCTGAGGAGTCACAAGGTCAGACCAGCTCTTAATGTCTTCGAATTTCACCTTAACTAAGTTAGTCCGTTTCAGCTGCTCTTCGGGCAGCAACTTCAGGTGCCCCACAGTGCTGAAGAAGAGGGTCTGCAGCACAGCTCCAGCCTCCAGCGCATCCTTGATGAGCCGCTGACCCTCCAGCAGAACCTTCCTGTGCTGATCCCGAAACTTCTTTGATTTGGCTATAGTCACCACTTTTCTGTAGAGACATTAATCAGAGAAAACCTCTGTGATGCTAACTCAGTCTGGCAGCCCTCACAACTTCATTGCAGACTCCCAGGTACCGTCGGACTGTCTGTAACCAGCACTGCGGTACCGCCCCCTACCCAGTGCCTCCGAAAGTCGGAATTTGCCTCAGATTCCACAGAAGTGACACGGGGGTGGCTCACGGGCCGTTCGGGGAGGGGCAGCCCCGCACCACCCTCTGGGCTCAGCTGCTTCCCCCCTCCATTCAGCGGTGCTGCCTCACCCCAGTCTCCGGTCTCCAGGCCCCGCTTTCTCGAACCAAAGCCCAGTTCCAGTCGGCCTCCGCTCTACCGCTGGCGTGGGGGGCGGCGGCGGCGGCTCTGGGGGACTCCTCTGGGCCTGAGCCGCCGCGTCCCGCTCCTTTTGCGGCGGCAACACTCTCACGGGACTCCTCCTCAGCGCCCGCACCTCC
>VZRI01009864.1:361475-377982 GCA_013397515.1 Upupa epops
TCCGTGCTTCTCGCGGACTCTTCCCCTCTCTTATTCGTTCGCCTCTAACCCTCTCCTCGCCCACAGGTGCTGAGACATGAGGAGTTCGAGGAGGGCTGCAAGGCCAGCTGTAACGGGTGAGTAGTGCCCGGGTGATATCCTTGGGGTGGGGGGTGAGACACTGGCTCCGGTTGCCCAGAGAAGGCCCTTTCCTGCAGACATTCCGGGTCAGGCTGGCCTGATCTAGTGGGAGATGTCACTGCTCACTGCAGGGGATTGGACTAGATGAGCTTTAGTTGTTCCTTCCAACCCAGACCGTTCTGTGTTTCTATGAAAATAGGGGTTGGTTTGGGTTTTTTAAAGTGCTGCCTCAGCAGTTGTCCTCTCTGGGCAGGTGAGATGTTTACAGTGGAACACAAGTACTGCTGTATTGCACCCATGGACTGGTAATGAACTTCATAGAACCACAGAACAGTGGAGTCAAAAGGGAACTCTGGAGATCTTCTGGTCCATCTTCTCCCATCTGGAGATGTTGAAGGATAGACTGGATGTGGCTCTTAGTGCCCTTCTCTAGCTGATGTGGTGATGTTAGGTCATAGGCTGGGTTGGATTAGCTCGGAGGGCTTCTCCAGCCTCAATAATTCTGTGATTCCCTAGAGCAGATCCCACAGGAACATGTCCAAGCAGGTTTGTGATGTCTCCAGAGCAGAGACTCTACAGCCTTTCTGGGCAGCCTGGGCCAGGGCTCTGGTACCTTCACAATGAACAAGTTTTTCTTTATGTTCACCTTGAACCTCCTGTGTTCCAGTTTCTGCCCAATGCCCTGTGTCCTATTAGTGGGCACCACCGAGAAGAGTCTGCTTTTATCAAACAAACTCGATAAGGTTATTTTTAACCTTTCCTGGAGTTACATTCAATTTTGCTTATTTTTTTTTGCTGATGTGGTGCTATATAAGAGTCCTTCTGCATAGCCCTCAAGGCTTTGTGAATGAAAGAAATGGTAGAGTCTGATGTTTAACCTCTTACTTTCCCTACTTGGCAATAAGGAAGTGCTGGTATCATTCAGCTAATGAGCATCTTGTGAGCTGTTGGTGGTAGGATTGGTTTTTCCCCTATGATCCTGAATGACAGCCCAAGGTTGAAGTTACTCACCCAGGGGGTTGCTTGTCTGCCACGCACTGTGACCTGCAGTGACAGTTCTGCACAGCTATCAGCTGCTGCTGAGTGGGAGTTACTGGATTGCCTGGGCCATCTGTTTACTCTAGGAACGCAGCTCTTCCTTAAAACACAAGTACTTGCAGTTCTTGTTTATTTCTAATCCTCATGACAATTCAATGTGGATGTTCCAGCCCTTATGATGGAAAATGGAGCAAAACCATGGTGGGCTACGGGCCAGAGGACAATCATTTTGTTGCAGAATTGACCTACAATTATGGCATCGGAGAGTATCGCCTGGGCAACGACTTCCTGGTTAGTACCTAACTGAGCAGCAAAGTCCTTCTTCTTAAGAGAAGCCTTTTTATGATGAGAAGTCCGTTCAAAATGTAGCTTGTACCAGTTGTGTTTGTATGCAGTTTAGTCCTTTAAAGACTTCTGATTCCTTTTATTGCTTTTGTAGTTTTTTCCAAGTTGGAAGAGCAGCAACTAGAGCAGGTGTGTGCTCACTTAGGACTCAGGAATCATTTCCTTGAGCACTTTCCAGCTCAGTTGTAACAGTTGTGTGTAGAACAGCTGGTGTTTGCTGGCAGATCTAATGTGGGATGGTGAGCCAAGAAGGATCTTGCTGTAAAATCATAGAGTCGTTGGCTGGAAAGGACCTCCACGATCATAAAGTCCAGCCCTCATCTCAACATCTCCCTAACTCCTAGACCATAGATTCATAGAATGATTCAGATTGGAAGGGACCCCAACAATAATCTAGTTCCAGCCCCCCTGCCATGAGCATGGACACCCCCACCACCGCTAGACCAGGGTGCTCAAGGCCCCAGCCAATCTGGCCTTGAACACTTCCAGGGAGCCACAACCTCCCTGGGAAACCTGTTCCAGTGTCTCAGCACCCTCACTGTGAAGAACTTCCTCCCCTCTTCCAGCCTAGAGCTCCCCTCTTCCAACTTGAAACCATTCCCTCTGCTCTTCCCACTGCAACTCCTTGTAAATGGCCCTTCTACAACCTCCTCTTCTCTAGGCTAAACAACCCAGTTCCCTCAGCTGCTCCTCACATGGCCTGTTCTCCAGACCTCTCCCCAGCCTCATTGCCCTTCTGTGGCCCCACTCCAGCCCCTCAATGACCTTCTGATACTGTGGTGCCCAAAACTGGACCCAGTAACCGTGGTGTGGTCACACGAGTACAGGGTACAGGGGCACCATCACCTCCCTACTGCTTCTGGTTACACCGTTCCTGATCCAGGCCAGGATGCTGTTGGCCTTCTTGGTCACCTCGTCACCCTCCTGGCTCCTGTTCAGCCGGCTATCAGCCAACACCCGCAGGAAAACGCTTTATCACTGCTTATTTCTTTGTTATTTGCTAGCTGACAGCCAGTGAGGTTTTCCCATTCCTTCCTTTCACATTTCACATGTGATGTGTTACCTTGCTGTTTCCCTGAGAACTGAGTGCCCTGTGTCTGTTCTCTTCTCCCCAGGGCATAACGCTGGTGTCCAGCCAGGCCGTGAGCAACGCTAGGAAGATGGGGTGGCCCCTGAAAGAAGTCACAACTGGGATTTTTGAAGCTGAAGCCCCAGGGGGTTACAAATTCTACTTGGAGGACAAGGAACAGCTCAAGCAAGGTGAAACACCCACACTTGCCCTTACTGGTGTAAGGAGAGATTTATGAGTGGGGTATTGGACTGGGCTGTGCCTTTGTCTTTGTGACCTTTTGTAATACTGAGAATGTTTTTGTGATTTATGTTCAACTGAGTTTAGAACAACAATCTCTTTGCAGTACATTCTGGGCTCGAGTGTTGGGCGGGGAGGAACTGAATGAACTTAACAGGGGCACTGTAGAGTTTGCCATCTGGGCAAGAGCAACCCTGGAACTAATATGGGTTGGGGACTGACCTGCTGGAGAGCAGCGTAGGAGAAAGGGATCAGGGGGTCCCAGTGGCCAGCAGGATGACTGTGAGCCAGCAATGCGCTCTTGTGGCCAAGAAGACGAGTGACATCCTGGAGAGGATTAGAAGGAGGGTGGTTAGTAGATCCAGAGAGATTCTCCTCCTCTGCTCTGCCCTTGTGAGGCCACATCTGGAATACTGTGTCCAGTTCTGGGCTCCTCAGTTCCAGAAGGACACAGCTGCTTGAGGGAATCCAGCGCAGAGCCACAAAGATACTGAAGGGAGTGGAGCGTTGTCCTGATGAGGAAAGGCTGAGGGAGCTGGGGAGAAAAAGGAGACTNCTCTTGTGGCCAAGAAGACGAGTGACATCCTGGAGAGGATTAGAAGGAGGGTGGTTAGTAGATCCAGAGAGATTCTCCTCCTCTGCTCTGCCCTTGTGAGGCCACATCTGGAATACTGTGTCCAGTTCTGGGCTCCTCAGTTCCAGAAGGACACAGCTGCTTGAGGGAATCCAGCGCAGAGCCACAAAGATACTGAAGGGAGTGGAGCGTTGTCCTGATGAGGAAAGGCTGAGGGAGCTGGGGAGAAAAAGGAGACTAAGGGGTGACTTCATGAATGTTAATGTCTATCGAAAGGGTGGGTGTCAGGAGGAAGGAGCCCAGGCTCTGCTCAGTGGCACCCAATGATAGAACAAGGGGCACTGGGTGTCAGCTAGAACAGAGGAGGTTCCACATCAAGATGAGAAGAAACCTCTTCCCAGTGAGGGTGCCAGAGCACTGGAAGGGGCTGCGTGAGGGGTTGTGGAGTCTCCTTCTCTGGAGATGTTTAAAACCCGCCTGGCCTATTCCTGTGCAGCTGGGTATGGGAGATCTTGCTCTGTCAGGGGGATTGGACTGGGTGATCTTTCAAGGTCCCTAACGGTCTGTGATTCTGTGAACTAATTTCAGATTATTCAAATCTTACAGACCCTGTGCGAAAGGTAACCTTGGGTGTCTCTGATCTGCAGAAGTCTGTTAACTACTGGTCTGATTTGCTCGGGATGAAAATATATGAGAAGGATGAAGAAAACCAAAGGGCTCTGCTAGGTTATGCAGATAACCAGGTTAGTTCTTGGAAAACTTCCACTTCTGAGCTGCGTGTTGGGTCTCATCCTAGAAACCTCTCATTTTGAGAGATCAAAATCATAAAGAAGAACAAAAAAGCTCTTAATTAAAGCCACTGAGCACTTAGTTCTGTGTGTTTTAATTAGAGCTCCCGTACGCTTCACTGCATCTCAAAAACCCCAACAGCTGTGGTTTGCTGTGGTAATTCTGGCTCGTTGGGAAATAGCCAGGCCTGTGGGCAGTTCTGAACTCATCCACGTCGGCGAGAGGCTGCAGCGAACGTAGTGCTGAGAGCAGCGTCCTTGCAAGTCAGACTTTGTTTTTATCCCCGCCAGTGTAAGCTGGAGTTGAAGACTGTTGGAGGAGCAGTGGATCACGGGACAGCGTTTGGGCGCATCGCCTTCTCCTGTGCCAAGGACGAGGTAACCATCGCGTTTTCTTTATCCTCAGCTGAGGAGCAGGAGGGTTTGATTTCTAATATCAACCAGATACCTCAGATGTGAACAGTACGGAGTGGACTCTATTATTCCCGGACACAGGGAATGTCGTGGAGCTATGGGTTGGGAGAACAACCTGATTGCATCTGAGCTTCATCTGACTGGGGGTGCCTTCTGTTTGTTTCCCGTTTCAGCTGCCAAACATCGAAGCCCTGATGAAAAAGGAGAATCAGAAGATTTTAACACCTCTGGTTAGCTTGGACACACCTGGCAAAGCCACAGTGCAAGTGATTATTTTAGCCGATCCTGTGAGTCATCTTGGAAGTAGGCACAGAATTTGCTGCAGCTTGCTCTCTGCTGGGGAGGTACTTACCCGCTCTTCAATTTGCTTTAGGATGGCCATGAAATCTGCTTTGTGGGAGACGAAGCATTCAGAGATCTGTCCCGGGTGGATCCTAACGGCGACAAACTGTTAAATGATGTAAGTAGCGCTATTGGCTCACTGTTTTCATCCCGGTAGAATCGTTTAGGTCAGAAAAGACCTTTAAAATCAAGCCCAACTATTAAAATTTAATCATTACAACCAGCTGGAGACTCTAATTGCTGCTCCCTGTGGAGTTTCACTGAGAAGCGAGGTCCAAGTCTTAGGGAAAGAAGTCAGGATGCTGTTTTTTTCAGTATCTGTCTTCCTTATTAGCACTTAAACAAGAATTTATCCCTTGGAATAGCTTCTCCCCAAATCCAGAAGTCCTTGTGGCAGGCTGGGGGCTGGGTGAGTGGCTCCGCTGCTCTTCTGATTGTGTTAACACTTCTCTTTGTGCAGGCCATGGCGGCGGATAACAGTGACAAGTGGTTTGCTGCACAGAAGAGGAAGAAGGCTGCTGCTTAGCTGGAGAGAAGGACTGGGCCGCTCATTCCTGCTGTGGTTTTCATCTGAGTGTAATGCTCATCCTCTGTAACGTTTTGCCTTCCCCCTCCCGGTCAGAGGGTGCCGTAATGTTCTATGCTCGATGATTTAAGTGTCTCTTACTCGTGCTGTTCCAATTCAAGCCAGCACTGTCTACTAGACTGAGGAGCGGGTTGAGCAGGAGGCTTCAAAAACAGGGGCCAACAGTTAAGAGGAAAACCTCACGTTGCCGTATCTTTGCTACCCTGAAAAAGAGGTCGCTGAGTAATGACAGTACCTAACGCTCCTGCTAATTGGCCTCTGCAGCTCAGCCAGGCGGGGGTTTGGGAAGCTGTGGCTATCACTGGCCACCTCCTGGGCTTCTGTAGTGAAGTGTTGGGTGAAAGCGAAGGGCTGTGTGTGGGGAGCTCGAGCAGTTCAGCCTGGCTGTTTGGAACAGAGTAATTATCTTGCCAAATCAAATACTCTAGTCTGGAGCAACCCCCTCCCCATTTTCATTCCACAGTGTTTCCTCAGCTTTCCTCTCTGGGATCACATTACTGAGGTGGGTACTGAGGAGCCCTCCACACCTCAGGGTGTGTGGCAGCGCTTTGCCGTCTGCTGAGACAACCTGTACTCGAGTATAGTATGATTTTGCAATTAGCTTTTGATGACAAATTGCGTTAACTAGTAACAGTCCTGGCTCTGTTCCGTTGGAACGAGGCAGCGCTGCTTTTGTGCTGGGAATCCAGGGAGCAATTAATTACCGCTGTTGGGTGTTGGCTTTGTCACCTCGATGAAAACCTGAAACGAAATGCAGGTGAGGTCAGCGGTGTGGGCAGTTGCCGAGGCATGTCGGTGCTTGCAGTGAGCATTCAGAGCTTGAGGAATAATTCCTCGCGGTGATTTTGTTGTTGGAGCTTTTCTGGTTCTGACTCGCAGTCACGTTAGTGATCGATCGATCGGTTAATGTTCTGCGTCAGCTGCCCCCTGTGAAACCAGCGTCACCCTGAAAACGAATAAAAACGATTGGTGAGGCTGCTCTGAGTTCTTTCCTTCCAGCTGCCCCCCACCCAACTTCCTCTTTCTCCCTTTTAATTGGATTCTCTGTTAATTAATGATGTTGAAGTGCCAGCGGCAGCGCCACCGCCGGACCGCCAGGGGGCGCTGCCTGGTGACAGCGAGGCCGCCGTGGGCGGGGCTTCCCACGTGACGTCAGAGCGCGCCACGCGATGGATCCCGGTGGGTTCGCGGGAGAGACGGGACCGGGCGGTGGGGGGTGGTGAAAGTGTTNGTCCGGGCCCGGGTTAACGGTGTCTCCGCGCAGGGCCGTGGGGCGTGTGCGAGGAAACGGCGATCCTGCACGGCGCCTTCCTGCTGGCCGCCCGTCTCACGCAGCCGCGGCCGCTGCGGGAGCTGCGCAAGGACGAGTGGCCACGCGTGGGACCCCCCATCACCGACGCCCTGCGGGAGATCGGGACCCGCTGCCCTTCGCCGCTGCAGCACAACCTCTGGAAGAAAGAGGCCGTGGCCATCGTCTGGGCGAAAGTCCTGCTGCCGGCCCCACCGGTTGCCTCTCTGGATGAAGGCTGGAGGGACGATGACTTCTTCTCGGTGGGCAGGATGATCCCCGACGTGAACCACACGGTCCTCTTCGAGCTGGTCAAGGCTCTCGATGCGCCCCGGCTCTTTGTGCAGCTGCTGCTGGCGTTGCCCCAGGAGTTGTGCTGGAGTGAGCTGGAGCACTTGGTGGAGTATGTCGCCAGCGAGACGTCCCTGTCGGACAGCAGGTTCTTCTTGGATGTGTGGTGGGAGGTGATGAAACACAAGGAGGAGCAGGAAGATGCAACAGTCTCTGCGTTCAGCACTCTCATGCGTCAGCATGGGTTTGAGTCCTCTGTGGATGATGGTCTGCAGCCCCCAAAGAGGTTCAAGGGTGACCCAGGGTCTCTGAATGACCCCCCTGCCACCACCTGCCTGCTTATGGTCCTGATAGAGGGGTTAAAGCAAACCTACAGGAGCATCACTGAGCCCCGCCTGAGGTGCTATGCCTTGGCCAACCTGGTGGAGCTGCTGTCCATGTTCACTGAGCCAGAGCGCAGCCCTCTCCCTGTCACAGAGTACCTGGAGAAGGTTAGCTCTGTGGTTGGCCTCTGGAGCAGCGACACTGAAAGCCAGTTCCATCACAAAGGGCTGAATGAGAAGGTGAAGGAAGCAGAGAGAAGCATGAGCCTTGTGTCTGTGGCCCAGCTGTCCCGTGGGGAGCTCTTTGTTGGCTTGGAATTTCTCTCCAGTTTGTTGCGTGCTTGGGGAGAGGAGCTGCAGGGCACTCTGAACAGCTCTGAGGGGCTCTGCTATGAGAGCTACCGGCTCCTAGATGCTCTCAGCTCCTTTGAGAAGAACCTAGCTTCCTTCTCAGAGACTTCAGACCTGGGTGAGGATGAGACACGCGTAGTGTTGGAGCTGACAGAGATCACCAAGGACTTTCTCAAGGAAATCAGTGCCAGCTTGAAGACCAAGGATGTAGCCAGCAGCCTTGTGCCTTCAGTTGCCATGGCCATCATTGAGCAAAAGCTGGGCCGGCATGCGGAGATGTGCTCCGTGTTTGCCACTGAAAAGACTTGGGCCTTTTCGAAGGACTGGGTTAGCTGCCTCATGACAAACAAAGTTCTCTTCCAGAAACCAGAGCTGGTTCTGAAACTGCTGGAGACGCTGGTGGACTTTGCTGCATCCCATCAAAACCAGGAGGCCAGAGAGCTGCAGATGCAAGTGACCCAAGCCGTGGTGGAATGTTACGCTGAGCTCTCGGTACCTGACAAAAACACAGTGATTGGGGGTGTCCTGGCAGCCTGGGGAGGGCCAGGTCTCTCTCTGAGCTTGCAGATGGTCAAGGAGGGCTTTCAGGAGGATCTGAATGTGACTTTCAACCAGATCACGAAGAGTGTGTCTGATGAAGGCCTGACCAGGGCGGTGGCCTCTGTGGCCAGGCTCGCGCTGTTGTACCCCGAGGCCACCGTGAAGCAGGTTTGTAATCTTGCTGTAGTCAACCTCGGAGCACACCAGTTCCTCGCACAAATCCTCTGCTCCTTCCCAGCTCTGAGCTTCCTGGAGACCCACGATGATCCGGATCGGCCACGCAGCTTGGTGGTGAGGTGTCTGGAGGAGGCGGTGTGGGGGAGGCTTTCCACTCTGAGGGAGGAGGAGCAGTTCCTTGAGTTCCTGACCTTTCTTATGCAGCCAAGCTCAGCTGCTCCGCTTGTGTCACCTGCAGAGGTGACCAAAGCCTTTGTCCTTCCCTATTTGAAGTCAGACTCTGCTCAAATTGAGCTGAGCCTGCAGATCCTCAGTAAGGTTTTGGAGGTACAGCCCTGTTCAGAAGAGCACTGGATCAAGTCCTGCCACCCGTTCCCACTTCTCCTCAGCCTCTGCAAGCTTCTGGATGGTTACACAAAGTACTGGCACCAGCCTAGGGACCAGTTCCTCCCTTCCCTGGAGACCAAGGACCTGATACTGAACATCTTCTGCCAGCTCTGTGAGTTGCTGAGACCAGAAACTGCCCCCTCGCCAGAGCTGTGGGTCCAGTCGCTGGCTTGGCTGCACAGGAAGGCGGCGTCACTGGACTGGACTGTCGGCCTCCGGCTGAAGAAGCTTTACGGAGACCACTTCAAGAACGAGGTCCCGGCGACGCTCTTCGAGATCTGCACCCTTCCAGAGGATGAGTGGACATCCCAGTCTTTGCCAGCCTATGGACCGGGCAGCGGGCTCCTGGCGTGGATGGAGTGCTGCTGCGTGTCGGCAGTGCTCCAGGACACTATGCTCACGCTCCTCATGGTCAATGTGGACAACCCTGAGGAAGTAAATCTCTTCAGCAAAGGCTTCCTGGTGGCCCTCATACAGGTCTTCCCGTGGTGCAGCCACAGCGAGTGGAAGAGAGTCACACACGTGGTTGAAAACCTGCTGCAGAGGCGGGTCCTTCACGTGCCCTACACGCTAGAGTACGTGCAGTACATGCCGCTGCTCAACCTGCGGCCCTTTGCCTGCTACCTCCAGCTCTCCGTGCTCCTGCTGCGCGGCTTCCAGCTCCTCTGCAGCTCCAGCTGTTCCACCTGGCTGCCGGCGGATGCTTGGCTCCACGTAGTCCAGTTGTACTGCGGCAGCCTCACGGACCTGCTGTGCTCTGTCAAGAGCACCGCGGGGTCCCTCTCGCACTCCTCCGCGCAGGAGGTGTCCTTCATCTGCATCCAGATGTTCTGCCACCTGCTCCACGTGGCCACCATGCTGCCTGACAAGGGGTGCAGCGAGCCGCTGGTGGTGCTGGCCTTGGAGATCCTCTCACAGTATGAGGTGTTCAGCAACGCCGACACGTCCCCCAGCAACGCGCTGCAGAGAGCCAACGAGAGACACTTCCTGGAGTCCATCACGGACAACGTCGGTGATGAGGCGTTGCGTGGCACCCTCCTGCAGAAGCTCAGCAAGCTGGGAGCCCTCTCTGCCAGGGAGCTGGCTTGAGAAGCTGGAGAGGGTGACAGAGGAGAGCACAGGGGACTCCTTACGTGGAAGGTTGGAAGATCGGTAATAAACCTTGGTCCTTTTCCAGCTTCTTTCCCCTCTGCTCTTTAATTCCAGCCTGGGAAGTGGAGATGGGTAGGAACAGCTACCTTCTAATTTTCCAGTGGGAATTGAGCCACAGGATTGGAAAGGAGCTCCAGTCCAACCCCCCTACACCAAGCAGGGCCAGCACTCACCAGACCAGGTTGCCCAGAGCCCCAGCCAGCCTGAGCTTGGATGGCTCCAGGGGTGGAGCCTCCAGCCCCGCTCTGGGCAGCCTGGACCAGGGATCCCCCACCCTCAGATCCCAGCCCTTGTTCCTCCTGTCCAGCCTCACTCTGCCCTTTTCCAGCCTCAAACCATGACCCCTCGTCTTGTCATTCCCTGCCCTTGGGATCAGTCTGCCCCAACCCTCTGCCAGCCCCTTCCAGGGACTGAATAGCAGTGGATGAGGCTGCCCCCGAGCCCGGTGGCAGCTCCTGCCAGTGTGGATTCACACAGGGCAGCCTCCAGCGTTAGAGAAATCGCTTCCCTCCAGCTCTCCAGCTGCCAACCCTCTCCGGATCCTGGTGGTTTGCCGCATTCACCACGTGCTGCCAGAGGCCGGGAATCGAGTCGGGTGAGTTCAGGCTGAGGAGGATCCTTTGGCAGCAGGTGAACAGCAGCGCGTCGCTCCCGCCCGGGGCAGGGTGTGTGGGGGGTGTTGAGGCTGCAGCAGTAACCCCGTGGGTTACCAACCCTCCCCAGTAACGAACGGCACGTGGGAGAGACATGGCGTGGTGTGACTCAGAAAGGAAATCTTTATTGGTCTCCTGATAGTAACTAGGGCAGTGGTGGTGCAAACCGAGATGCCTCCTCGGCTTTGCTGGCTGGTTTTTTGGTCCTTGCATAAGGCACATTGTTTGCAGTGAGAACAGCGAGACACTAACATCTGCAACGGGTCCCAAGCCCTCTTCCTACCCTCGGCTGCTCTCACCCGTTCGGGTGTTTCTGCAACAACCCACCGCGCCTGGGAAGGGGGCCCTTTGTTTTTGCTCTTCCCAGGATGCAGCCCAGAGCTGGGATGAGGTCTGATACCTCCAAGAACTGAGTTCTCTCAGAGCTCGGCTGTTGTTTTTAGACTGTGAAAGGCACTGAGTGGCCACAGGACTCTGCTCTGAGTGGCTGCTGCAGCTCTGCTGGTGTAGAACCTGCCCGGGAGCTGGGGTGCCCCAGGCAAGCACAAGAGCTGTAGAGGAGGGACTGAGCTGGTCCTGCTGTGGCAGGGGGATTGGACTAGCTGATCTCTGGAGGTCCCTTCCGATCCCTAGTGATTCTGTGACTTGCACACCCCCCCCAAAAGGCTTGTGCCTGCTGTGGTGCAGGGCAGCTGGGGAAGCCTGCACCTGTTTTGCTGTGACTGGGCTGAACTGGTGCGAGGGCACAGCTCAGTGCTGGCTCTGGGGTTGCTGGTTCCTCCTCCTCCAGTTTCCTTCTCCTCCTCCAGTTCCTTCTCTGGCAGAGGAGTGAGATGGGGCAGGAAGGATGGACTGTACAACCAGAGCTCAGGCTGTACCGGTGCTGCCAGGGCTGCTGGTGTCTGCTGGAGGGAGAGCAGGACAGTGTGTGCTTGTCAGGGTCTCGGTACCCACCCCCAGGGATGTGGGGCAGATAAAAGCAACCGCAGTTAGGGGAGAGGGTTGAGTTCCGTCCTCTGCCGCCAACAAGGGGCTTCGCATAGTGCCCAAAGACAGGGGCTGTGTGGTGTCCTGTCCTCACGCATCCTGCCCCTCATCCATGGGCACTGTGCCCTGCTCTGTGACAGCGTAACTGTTCCCATATCCTGGTGTGAGCCTCTCTGCCCTCCAGCCTGCTGGGGACACCAGAGCCACCCTCCCCTGGGACTGTCCACCACGGGCAGCGGGCAGTTGCAGTGGAAAGCACCTTTGGGTTAAGTGAAGTCTTAAATGAGCTTAAGCCCAGCAGCAGCGGAAGGGAAGAGGCTGAACGCAGCTGTAGGGTTGAGGTTGATAGATGTCAGCAACAGGCTGTGCAAAACCATCCTGCGGGCTCCAGGACCTGGCTCTGCTCTCAGCTGGAGGCTGCAAACCAGAGTCGGGGCTGCAGCACGTCCAGCACACGGATCTCCAGTGGGGCTGGGCGCAGTCCAGCGTCGCCTCCTTCACACCGGGCAGCGCCGGTGTCTGGTGTCAGCGCTGGAAGCCGCAGAGGGAGGGTTTGTAACAGACCCCTCTCGTGTAACCGTTAGTCTGATGCGCTGAATCCCAGCAGGAACGTTGTGTTTCCAAGCAAACCTCCTCCTCCTCCTCCTCGCTGGCTCCTCTCCCAGCTCCCACGGGCAGGAGGACACAAGGCACTGGAGCGGCGTGGGATGGAAAACCCTTCCTGGCTCTGCCTGGCGTGGAGACGGCGAAGCTGCTTCCAGCTGAAACAACCCAGCGGTATCGCTCCTTCCGCTCGGCTGTTCCCCGCAGGGAGGGTGGAAGAGCCGGGGATGTGGGGGGAGCTGCCCCTTTGCCAGCCCCCCGCGCTGGGCAGCCGTTATCTGCTCTTGCCCGTGGGCGAGCGGCCGTAGAGTCGGGCGGCTTTGCGGCAGATGAGCCGGAACCAGTAGAGCTGGGGGGCGATGAGGGAGGCGTTGGCTATGTTGCAGTGCAGGGGGATGCGGAAAGGCACCATGTAGACGGGGATCCCCACCTGCCGGGCGTAGGCCATGTACATGAAGGGGAAGAGGAGGATACGGCAGAGGAAGAAGGTCACCAGGACGAGGATCCCGTTCACCTTGTGCAGGAGTGTGTCCTGCATTTTGAGCTAGGGAAGGAAGACGGCGAGTGTGGGGTGAGCATTGCCTCATCGCTGCACTGGGTGTGCTGGGAGCTCGGAGCTCAGTACCCAGAGGTAGAGGAGAGGGAGAGTTTTGGGGGGAGCAGTGGGGTGGGAAGGGATGGAGGAGGGCAGGAGAGACTGAGGTGCAGGGGGAGGTACAGACAGGAGAGGGCAGCACCAGGACACACAACTGCCCCCAGTCCAGAGCTGCCACTGGGCTTGCTGCTTACTGGGGGAAAGGGCTGGGAAACTACCAGGAGACTGGGAGGAAGGCAGCACTGAGGGGGGTGGTCTGGGGTTACAGCTGCACTGCTCCCAGCCCCCCCAACCCAGCTGCTGTGTGAACAGGGACTGATGTAGAAGGGCAGCGTGGGGTGGTGAAGAGGTTTGAGCAGCCATAGGGTTCCCAGAGCTGAGCACCATCCCTCCTCACCTACCTGCATGAGGATTTTACCCAGCGATACGAACGGCGTGCTCAGCTCTGCTATGAAGATGCAGCCCACGAAGAAGTCCCCCAGCTCTCCCCTGAAGTGCTGCAAACAAAGCCAGCAGTGACCCCAGAGCCCTCCTGAAGAATCGCAGAGGTTTAGGTTGAACGAGACCTTCTAGATCATCGAGTCCAACCGTTAACCTGAGTCTAGCAAACCCCAGTAAATGGGATTAAAAGCCAACGCTCGCTGATGGATGTTTTACAACACCTGATGGTAGGAAATCCTTACAAATCCAGCCTCTTGCAAGCTGGGCTACAATTAACCACCCTGCTGCAGCAACTTTGGGGTCTGATCCTTTGGCACCGAGGGGAGGGTGGCAGAGTCATTGTGCTGCTTCAAAGGGAACGTGCCAGACACACCTGCCTCACCTAAAGAGACCCCTCAGCAGCTCCAGGGCTTTGTGGGCCGCCCTGCCCAGCGGCAGTGCTTTGCCAGACCCCACTACAAGCTCTGATGGCCACACGGGGCTCCTCAGGAGTTTGGTCCTCACAGGGGCTACGCCCAACCCTTACCTGGGTGATGGGGGTGAGCACGATGAGGATGAAGAGGTGGTGGGTCACCATCAGCCGCTCCTGCAGGAGGAAGCTCCACACGCTGGCCAGCGAGTGCTTCTTCTCCGCCACTCCCCTGTCCTGGCTCTTGTGCCAGTGGCACAGGTACATGACGTAGATGTCATAGGTCATGTAGGGAACGAGGACCCAGATGTACTCCACGGCCAACCAGTGCCTAGGGAAGAGCCAGCACACACAGAGTCATCGCAGCAGCTCTGAGCACCTCCTGCTATTCAAGAAGCTGGAAAAGAGCCCCTCGTGTGAAAGAGTGGTGATGATGGTGAGAGGGGAGCTTTACCCTGAGCTGGCTCAGCAGAGAAAAGGTGCCTGGTACGCACAGAGGACGCCTCGCTGGCGCTGCCCATGCTGCCGTGCCAGGCGCCGAGCTCACCCCAGCCAAGCACAAACACAGCGCTAACGGAAGGATCTTGATTAGCCTTGTGGCTGGTGTTTGCCATGCAGCCTGGGACACAGCACTGCTCGGGGTCCAGCACTAATCCAACACCTCTGCAGCAGGAAATGCTCTCCTCTCAGCCCTGGGACACCCAGAGCCGATGGCTGGCAGGAGAAAAGCTCCGTGGCTGTGCCCCTTTCTGCCTGCCACCCCGCATGGGGAGTGACTGCAAAGTGTCCAGAGACCTGAGAGTTAACACGCTGCCTGGCCTGGACCGAGCAGAGTGAGCTGCAAAGTGTCTAACACAGGCACTAAACCCCCGCGAGACGTTTATCTCTTGGGAAATAACTGCAGGCAGCTGCCTGTTCCCAAAGTGTCGGAATCCCTGTTGCACAATCCGGGTAGCAGCGAGCTGCTCCGCTCGGCGAGGATATCGGGCTCCTCGCACAGTCCTGAGTGAAACCACAGCGATAGAAAAACCAACCCCAAAGCACCCGGTGCTGCTGCTTAAGGAAACGTAGCTCGCGGGCCAAATTACTCGGCTTTCGCTCTCCTGCCCTCTCGAGAAGCAATGGTGCCACATGCTCCAAAGATGGGAGTGATGTAAAAGCAGGGAGGGGAGGGGAGGCGACCAGCTATTGTGTTTACAAAACTTGCCCAGGGCTTCGGAGGGCAATTACAGTGCCAGCAATATAACGATTGTCTGCCTGTGTAAATGAACTGGCAGATTTTGCTGCAACCTTTGTGATGCTTCCTGGCTCCTCTCTCTTTCACTGTCATTCTCTGAAGCCTTCCCTGCTGAGCACTGGGCTCGATTTCTTCCACATACAAAGAAAATCTAGGTCTGTGGCCACGGGAGTGTTTGTACGGAGCCTGCTGGCATGGAGAACACCCCGGGCGGGCACGCAGCTCCGAGGAGGAGGAGGAGGCTGCCGACAGTGCCTTCCGTCAGAGCGGGGCTGGGATTTCTCACCTGCACAGACAGTTCATTTTGGAGCGACAAGGTGACTCGTTGCACTGCCTGGGTTAAGCAGGACCGAGCTGTCTACTTCTTGCTCTCTAGATCGAGGTGACAGCAACTCCCATCTGAGTATTAAAGGCAAATCTGCCATGGCCAAGGGTTGCCCTCCTGTAAAATCACCCTCAGATCTGCTGTGGGACAGTCAAATTCCAGCTCAGCGTAATCATCATCTTCCCTCCTACAATCCTCTCTGCTGCTTGGGATAATAGCTCTGTTTTTAAGTCTTCTGACCCAGATTGTGCTCTCGCTTCTGCCGAAGCCACTGCTGGGGCAGTTTATCTCAGAGCTTTGAGAACCGAGGGATTCTTTCCCCTTTCTGTGCAAACTCCACGCTGATCCTTTCATTTCTGAACCCTTTCAGAATCCACTTGGCACAGAGCAGGAGAAGAACCTCTAAAACCAGTTCTCACGAGGTCTGCTCGACTCGTTAGTAATTTTAGCTTTCAGCAAGGAGACTCCCTGCCTCTCGAGAAGCAACGAGCTCTTGGTTTCTTGCTCACACACAGGACCATAGTGCAGCCCATCCTCAGGAGACCCTCAGTGCTGACAGAGCAGCCTCGGATCTGAGCCCTGGACAAGTCAGTGCCCTCTGGGGGTGTCCGGCCAGCACATTGCCCAACCCTTCTCCCAAAGAGGGGGAAAGAGGAACATTACGTAGCCTTTGCTCTCCTCTTTGCATTCGCAAGCCTTTGGCATTAAAATCCTCCAGCTCCGAGCTGGGAGGGCGCAGCCTCCGCGTTCTCCTGGCGGGACGGCTGCCGTTACCTGTCGTGTACCACGTCCTTGCAGCTGAGGACAACCGTGATCCCTGACACCGTTGCCATCGTGGCTTGGACCGTTGACACCAACCTGAAATGGGAGAGAGGAAACGGGTCACCCTAAAAATCACCCCAAACGTCACCCCGGGAGGACACACGAGCCCAGCCGGTGGCCTCGTTTGCACCGGGCAGGTTGTCGGTGCCTAGGCGCCCACCGGGTGCAGTTCACACCCCAGAGCTGGGCGATGGCGTGGGATGCAGCGGGGCGGCTGGGCCCAGCGCTGCCAGCCGGGGACAGGGCCTGGGGGTGTTTCCCGGTCTCGCTCCTTCCACCCGGTGGCCCTGCCCGGTCCCCTCTGGCACCGGAGCATCCCCACTCCCCACACTTGAGCGGCCTCGGGGCTCTGCTCCCCTGGCTGGATCTGAGCTGGAGATGTCAGGGGTCGCGGCACCCCCGGGTTGGGG
>VZRI01009864.1:378373-404176 GCA_013397515.1 Upupa epops
CGTCCCGACTCGGACTGTCCGCCCCCGCCTCTCCCGCTGCCGCCGGGACGCGCCCCGCACGGCAAGCGCCAGACCCCGCCCCCTCGTGTGAAGCCCCGCCTCCTACAGCGAGACACCGCCCACTAGGGCCTCGCCCTCCTCCTAGGCCCCGCCCCCGCGCCCTCGCGCCTCCCGGCGTGCCGCGCGGCCGGAAGTGCCGTCCCGCCATGGAGGAGGATGAGCCCGAGCTGACGGCGGGGCTGGAGGCGCTGGAGTTGGCGCCCGCCGTGCAGGCCGCGATCGAGCAGGTGCGCCGGGGCCTGGCTGGGGGCTCTGCTGGGGCCTGACAGGGCTTCGGCTGGGTCCGGGGCAGGGCAGGGCCTTCCCGGTGAAGGGGCCGGGGGTAGGCGCGGCCTGTGAAGACCTCACGGGGCTCTGCCGGGTCCCCCACTGCGCTCCGGACCCTCCACCGTGCTCGCAGCCAAGGTGCTGGCGTGGGGCAGAGTCTCTTGGGCCCAGCCCGGGCCTTACAGTTGTCTCGAGGCGGCGCTGGTTCGTTGTGCGGGTACCGGCGGTTCTCGGGGCTGTCGGCTCCACCCGCAAAGTGAGGGGCTGGGCTTGCGGTTGGCCTCAGCTGAGCTTGTCTAACCGCATCCCTGTCGCTGACAGTGTGGGGCGGTGGCTGTGCTCCGGCTTCTCATGGGATGCTGGTGCCCTGGTACGTACAGTGTCTTAGTAGAGGCAGATGGCCTCACCGGAATAAGGACTCATTTGAAGTAAGGAGATGTGACTTTTGTGATCAGCATGTTCCAGCCCAAGGCCTCCTGAAACCTTTTATGGCTCTAGGAGTGCAGCAAAAACCCGGGGTAAAGCCCTTTGGTGCTGTTCAAGACAGCTTGCTCTGACCTGAACTAGCCCTTTGCACTGAGCAAAGTCTGTGGACAGCAACAGCAGCTGTTTCTTCCAAGTATCAGGCAGATAAGTTTTCACACTTTGTTGAGACTTGCAGATCACTGTAGGTGCCTTTCCTTAAAGACCTAGGGCAGACTGAGGCAGCTGGTAGGGTATCTCAGGTGAGCCCAGCACTAGAAGGTGAAGAAGGCAGCGTGGTTTCTCAGTGAGTGTGGAGCCAGCTTTGGAATATTATTGCTCCACAGAAAGAGGCCTGGATGATTGAGAACCAGACAAGCCTGGTGTGATTTTAACATTGTACAATCAAACTAAGCTGTCTTGTGATGTTTCCAACAAGCACGAGATGTCTCTTCAAGGTGAAACACATCTTTTAAAGACAGTCTTGATGTTTTGACTGTTGGACAGTTCTTCACAGCCCTGGCTGAATTGTTTCAACAGGTAATAGGGCTACGGGCAGATATTCATAGGGAAATGTTGAGGGTGATGCTGCCTCCTGCCTTCCTCCACTTCCTCACTGGTACTTCCTAACCCAGTAATCCTGCTGTTCTGTGAGTTCCTTCATCTGCTTTGGGCAAAACTTGCCAGGTTCTGCTTAAATGGGCACAACTGGCCCAGCTGAGTTCTGCCTGAAGCACAGACTGCTGGGGTTGTCATTTCTGCTTAATGGGTTGTGACAGAGACCCATGAACAGGAGCTTTAGCTGGTAGGGCTGCCTGCAGCATCGATCTCTATCTGCAGTTTGAGTGCAGTTGTGGACTAGCCTTTAGCTTCCACCCCACCCTGTGCTTCAGCTGCTCCTAGTGTTTGTGGCAAGGAATTGTGAGTCTAGAGCAGGACAGGCTGGTTGTGGTGCTGATGTCAGAACATCTTGACGTCGTGCGTATTCAAGTGCTGTTCTTGGCCACAGGAGCAGCTCTGGGGAGCTGTTGAGGAAGGCTGTTTAAGGAAAAGTTTGCTCTTGTTTAAATAGTCTCTCAAAACCAGAGCTTTTGTGCTGTAAAAATGTGTGAAAGTGGTGTAAATGCTGCTTTGTAAGCAGAGTGACTGCAGAAGTGATGCTGTGGTGGGATTCAGCCCTGGAGCACAGAGCTGTTAGCTGGATGAGGTAGTACAGAAGGGAGTGCAGCAGTCTGTGGGGACTAAAAGCAGCCGTGTTGGTATCGTTTAAGCTGCTTCTGAGGAGAGAGCACAGGTGCTCTTCTCTGTTTTGCAGGTAGAAAGAATCATTCAGCAGATTCTCTAGATTTCATGTAAATGTGGCAAATCCAAGCCTCTGGAGAGCTTGTACAGTAATTTCTTGATTCACTGTGTTTCTTACTCTGTCTGTGGGAAGCAAATCTGGCAGTCAGCATGGGGTGTTGCAGAGCCCAGGCTGATACCCACTGCAGAGAGGTCAGTGGTCTCCTGAGCACATTAATGCTTTACTCCTGGGCAGAGAGGCCCGTCTGCTGCCTACTCAAGCACTTGATAGAACAGTGCTCTGAAACACAGTAGTGGGTGCTTGAGTAATCAAGTAGACACTGTGTAAAGTTACAGGAATGACCGGTGAGTAGTGTTGACTGTATTTGTTTTCCTTCCTCTCCTCAGGTGTTTCCCAGTCAAGATCCACTGGACAGAGCAGATTTCAATGCCGTGGAGTACATTAATGCTATCTTTCCCACTGAACAAGTAAGTTGTGCTCACAGTACGGCCCTGTCCTCTCTGCAGGAGTAACCTGATGACATGTTTAAGTGTAGCCAAGCCTTTTCTTTCAAGCTGTAGCATAGGTAGTGAATCTAGAACTATAATTGCTTCTCAAAGTCGCATTGCATGATGCTCATTGTCGTTAAGTGGGTTTTTCCACTCAAAGTGCTTGTTGTAGGAAAAGCCCTGCTTTGATCTGTAGGAATAAATTGGTTTTCAATGTAGAGGTTTCCCTGGAAGTGAAATTCACACCTAGCCCTGTGTTAATTGGTGAGGAAGCCTCAGTTCCTTCAGCCAGGTAAGGCAGGTGTTGCCTGTGCAGTGTCACAGGGGAGTCATCTGTGTTGGAAGCCTGTTGTTTCATTGGAGGTTTACAGAATGAGGTTGCTGTGGACTCACATCCGCACTGTGTGTTCCCCAGAACAGCCCCAGGGGCAGTTTTGGTGCAAGGAGGAGCTGTAACTGCAGCCAAAGGTTGTGTTGTAAGGCAGCTCCAGTGTTTTCCTTGTGCAGGATCCTCCTCAGCACCAGCTTTCTTGGCTTTCAGATCTTACTAGTTTGCTGGTGGTGCTGGCTTGGCTTTTTCCCTTTTACCAGCAGTGGGGACCTTCTTCCTCTGCATTACCCACCGGAATAGCTGAAGCAGCACCCAGCCCCACACTGTCCAGTGGATGCTGGGGCTTTGCAGGAGGGTCTCTGCTGGAGAAGTTGAGGACTCTGTCCCTGTTGCCCACTGGAGGTCACTGTCACCACAGCGTTTCAGGAGCAGCTGTTCTGACAAGGCAGGACATAGCACCCAGCTTGCTTGGAGCTGGGGATCACTGGAACCTGCAGGGCTGCACCTGGCCTGTCTGCTGTTCCTCACCACAGGCCCTGAGGAGCAGCCAGGGTGTCAGAGTTGCTCCGTAAAGTAAAATCATCGCTCTCCTCTTTGAAGACTGGCGAGCGTGAGAGAGTGTCATCACAGCTGATGTGTAGCACAGTGAAAGATTCCACAGTTCACTCCTCTTTCTGTTTTGTTGTAGTCCTTGGCAAACATCGATGAAGTTGTGAACAAAATCAGACTGAAAATAAGGTAAATGTTTCATTGCATCTCCTGTGGGGAGCGGTCTGGCTGTCAGTGAAGCTGACACTCTTTAAGCTGGAGCCTATAGGAATGAATCCATTTAAAAGGCAGCGATAGGGTCAGTCTCAAGTCCTCCAGCAGGACAGGATCCTGGCCTGGATCAAGAATAGTGTGGTCAGCAGGAGAAGGAAAGATGTGGTGCCCTTATACTCTGCCCTTGTGAGGCCTCATTTCAAGTCCTGTGTTCAGTTCTGGGCCCCTCATGATAGGAAAGACATGGTCTGAAGTTGAGGCAGGGGAGGGTTAGATTGGATCTGAGGAAGAAATTCTTTGCAGACAGAGTGGTTGGGCACTGGCAGGGCCTTCCCAGGGAGGTGGTGGAGTCCTCATGCCTGGAGGTGTTGAAGAATGGTGTAGCCAAGGTGCTTTGTGCCCTGCTCGAGTGGCAGCATGGAGGGGGATAGTTTGTGTTTGTCAGTCTCAGGTCTTTAGTTTTCTTGCTGGAGTGGGGGATGGTTGGACCCAGGGATCTGGGAGGTCCTTTCCTCCCAGGTTTATTCTGTGCTGCTCTGAAGTGCTTACGTTTTCTGTGCAGCCTGGCATTAGCCAGCCTGAAATGAAACGAGACAGCGCTTTAATAGTGGAAAGTGGAGGCAGCCAAGGGAAAACTGCCAGTATTGCTTCAGGGAAGACAAATGCAAGGAGTCCTGATTCAATTAGGAAATGGGGGGTTATTTTTGCCACAGGAGTTTTAAATTATGTAAAGTACTGAGGGGGGGATCAGGGAAAATTGAGTTTAGTGCTGATAGCACCAGCTTTTTTGTTTTAAATGCTGCTCTCTCAAGGTCCCTTTGGTCTGTGGGGTCAGACACACGGGGAATGGGTCTGACACTATCGATTTATTCTTTTTCCTGCAGGAGATTGGATGACAACATTCGAACAGTAGTGAGAGGACAGACCAATGTGGGGCAGGATGGCAGGCAGGTATGTGCATCTCGTCTCTGGCAGCACTGAGGGTTCTCATCCTGTGACGCTGAAGCAGGGAATGGCTCTGGCAGGCGGAATCCTGCCCTTGTTATTATGAGGGTGTTTCTGCAGCCTCTCACGCTGATGACTTTGTGAGCTGAAGAGCTGTTGGAACCTTCTCTCTGGTCGCTGTCCAAACGGAAGCGCTTGGGGAATTGATTGAAACATCAAAATCAAAACTGGGAGGTTGTGTCACTCTGAAGCTAATGACAAAATAAAAGGGATTACATACGTACAAACCCATTAGCTGCTGAGTAAGGATCAATAAAAGGCTGTTTAGCCATTTAACTAGGCTGTTTATTGAAGTATCCTGAGTTGCCAGTGACTAAGGCTGACAACTGGCTGCCAGTTCATCTTACCTGGCTCATTCAGCTGTTAGGTTTTCGCTTGGCTGTTGCCTGACAGATGTGTTTGTTTGCTGTACGGTATGGATCAGCATGGCCATGGCTGCAGTGTTTGCCAGTGCTGAGCGTGGTCTGCATGTTTCCTGATGCTGAGGTATCACCCAGTGCCGTTTCCTGTGGCCATCCTGCTCTAGGCAGGAGCATTCATGCCTTGGATCATCAGTTGTGCTGCTTTGCTGTCAACACTGACTCATCCTTTTAATACCGGATTTCAGACTGGTTTGCTGGGATGGGCTGGTCATTCTCTCAGCAGCACGGTGTGCTGTGTTTCCACTTGTTGCTACGGTAGCCATTGGCTTGTATTTCTAATCCTGCCTCTGCCTCAGCGTGCTTGTGCCTCGCCTCTCCTGGCAGAACTAGTTTAATGCTGGCATAGCTGCTCCAGTACCGCTGATAAACTGGGGATGTGGTTTAGCTAGGAGTGGTGCAGCCTGCAGTCCTGTGCAGTGATGGGACAAGAAACCAAGCGGGGAGGCAAGTGGAGAAATTGAGGAGGGATTGGAAACTAGAGCAGTACTTGGAGAGTTTGGGGATGCTGGGAAGATGCTGCTGTTGTAGGCTCTTGGGGCCTGTTCAAGGTGACAGATTCAGAGAAGACCACAAAAACATGGAATTGAGAAGAGCTCTGGGTGAGAGCTGCCTGGAGCATCTCGGGACTTGCAGATCTAAAGGCTGGGCACGGTGAGAGCTGAACAAAAGCAGTGCCGGGCTCAGCTGGGCTTGCAAGCTAACTAAAGTGCCTCTGTGCTGGGGAGATGCAGCAGGCTTTGTTTAGAGCTGTGCCTTATGTCTGTGCTTTCTCAGTCTTGAATCCTTTTGAGGTTCTCCAAAGCGTGTACAGATGGGCTTGGACGGCGTCCTGCTCTGAAGGACTGGGGTGGCAGATCTATCTGCGCAGCCCTTTGTTTAGCTGGACTGTAAAGGAACTAATTAAACCCCTGACCAAGCAAAAACCTTCAGACGTGGATGTGTCTGTGGTGGGCCTCTGCAGGGCATCTTTCAAGAGACCTGGAGCTGCAGTTAATCCCAAATGCTCTTCTATTTACCTGTGAATCTTCCCATTTTCCCTCACTGCTGCTTTGCGAGGCAGAAACACTTTAAGACACAGACAGCAGAGCTGGCAGTTGCATGGGCTGAGACCAAACACTGCCAGATGTGTAACTGTTGTTTCCTGTTTGAAGAGATCCTAACAAATACTGAAGCCATTCAGTTATTGGAAATCTTAATTGTCTGGTAAGAAACGCTGTTTGAATCTGAACGCTGTGAGCTTTTTCTCTGTTTCCAATCCTGGTCCCCCATTTCATGTGGGAACTGCTGGAACCAGGCTGTTAGAGTGACAGCAATTAGCTGGGGCTTGAAGTTGGAAGAGTGATAGAGCATCATCAGCTCAGGCCTCTGACATTGTCTGGTTGGAGGCACTGATAGATCTTTCAGCGCCAGAGGTTGCTTGAGTTGCATTTCAATTTGAGGTGAAGTTTTGTATTTGTGTCCCTAGAGCCAAACCAAGGAAACCTAGATTTGCTGTTCTAGTCAGAACAGCTTTGAGTAGAGCACCCTGTGCACTGCCTGGGGGAGCTGTTGTGGGGGCAAAACCTTTGCTTCTCAGTTCCAGCCACCTGTTCCTGTGCTGCAAGAGCCTTTGTTTTAGCAGCAGCATCTCAGGACACTCCAAGTTTCTTAGATCAAGAGGTCTGGCTTCTGCCATTTGGAGAGGAAGGGGTTTGTTTTCCTGTATCTGACAAGAATCATTCTGAAGCAGCTGAAAGCAAGGTGCTTAAGATGGGTCAGTGCTGCTCTGAAGTGAGTACATGCTGCAGAAAGGGTTTTTTTTCCCTTATTTATCTTTTCTGGCAGTAGTTTTTAGTCTGGTCCTGCAATAAAATCAGCTCCTTTCTTCCATGGTTCTCTTTTTATTAAATTTGTAGGAATTTTAAGGATTTTCCCCCCTGAAAAACTCGACTGCCCAGGTGTTGGGTCCTGCATTTCAGTAACAACAGCCCCAAGCACTGCTACAGGCTGGGGGATGAGGGACTCGGAAAGCTGCCCAGCAGAAAGGGATCTGGTGGTGCTGGGAGACAGCCGGCTTCATAGGAGTGAGCAGTGTGCCCAGGTGGCCAAGAGGTCCAACAGGATCCTGGCCTGGATCGGGAAGAATATGATCAGCAGGAGGAGGAAAGAAGCGTGCCCTTGTACTCTGCCCTTGTGTGGCCTTGTCTCGAGTCCTGTGTTCAGTTCTGGGGCCCTCATGATAGGAAAGACATGGAGATGCTGGAACGGGTCCAGAGCAGAGCTACCAAGCTCGTGAGGGGTTTAGAGAACCAGTCTTCTGAGGAGAGGCTGAGGGAGCTGGACGGGTTGAGTTTGGAGAAGAGGCCGAGGGGAGGGGCCTCATTGTTCTCTCCAACTCTCTGAAAGGAGGTTGTAGAGGGGGCAGTGTTGGCCTGTCCTCCTTGGTGACTGCTGATAGANTCCTTGTGTGGCCTCGTCTCGAGTCCTGTGTTCAGTTCTGGGGCCCTCATGATAGGAAAGACATGGAGATGCTGGAACGGGTCCAGAGCAGAGCTACCAAGCTCGTGAGGGGTTTAGAGAACCAGTCTTCTGAGGAGAGGCTGAGGGAGCTGGACGGGTTGAGTTTGGAGAAGAGGCCGAGGGGAGGGGCCTCATTGTTCTCTCCAACTCCCTGAAAGGAGGTTGTAGAGGGTACAGTGTTGGCCTGTCCTCCTTGGTGACTGCTGATAGAAGCAGGGGCACTGCTCTGAAGCTGAGGCAAGGGAGGTTTACATTGGATCTGAGGAAGAAATTCTTTACAGACAGCGTGGTTGGGCACTGGAAGGGCCTTCCCAGGGAGGTGGTGGAGTCCCCATCCCTGGAGGTGTTGCAGAACTGTGTAGCCATGGTGCTTCATGTCCTGCTCGAGTGGCAGCATGGAGGGGGTTAGATTGTGTTTGTCAGTCTGTCAGGTACTGAGGTTTTTTTATTGGGGTGAGAGTGGTTGGACTGGGTGATCTGGGAGGTCCCTTCCAACCAGGATTATGCAGTGAATCATACCTGTGGATAGATGCTGTGAACTTCTCCCTTAGGAAGCCCTGAATGAAGATCATTAGCAGCTGTGTTTCACTGTAGTAACCACAATTGCCAGCCAGCCTTGATGAATGAGCAAACAGCTCTCCGAGGCTCTGGCAGTAGGTTTGAAACAGAGCTTAAACCAGCCACATCTTCAGGCACCTTTTCCCACCCAGAGCACTTTCTTGTCTCATGAGGTGTCTAGCCTGTAGTACACGGTCTTTGCAGCAGAACCACTTCAGAAAAAGGGATTCATGTCCCCTGACTCTCTTCTCTGATACAGTGGGACCCAAAAGGAACGACACGATCCCTCGTGTCCTTCAGAGCATCTGCTGTAAGAAAAACTGCACCTGAACTCTGTGCAGCTGCTCCAGTTTCAGTGGGAGCCCTGGATCCTGTGCAGTTACTGCAAGATTGAACCTGGAAGGCGTTTTACCTGTCATGTTCTCTCCTCACAGCTCCTGACACAAACTGTGATCAGCGTTTGCCAGGAGTGCCTGAGTGCTGGGTATTGGAGCTAGAGGAGCTCTTCTTGTCTGAAGAGTAAATCAGAGTTTGCATAAACATCCTTTCAATCTTGACTTCCTTCCAAAGGAAACATAAACTTCAGATGCAAGAGGGAGAGGAAAAAAGTTCTTGTTTATGTCTGAGCAGGCCAGGAGGGGGTTCCCTGCTGAGCCCCTGCTCTCTTGTGGGGTCTTGCCCTGATTTTGTGTGGGGAGGCAGAGCCGCACACACTCACAGTTGCCATCCCTGCTTCCCGAGCAGGTGAGGGAGCATCATGCCCCCTGGGTGCAGAAGCCGCTTCAGGAAGCCGCTCTTTGGCTTTTCCATCTCTTCAGCAAAATCTGGGGTTCAGGGTCTCATTAAGGCCCTTGCTTCCAGTGCTCCCAGATCCCTGGCAGCTGCTGCCAACCTGCCTCATCTGGCATTTGGAGACTGAAGATACTGGACAGGTTCCTAAAAGACAAACTGGGGGTATTTAACCTTTAACAACTTGTTTTCCCTTTGGGAAAGGGGTCTTTTGCCAGCTGAGCCCAGCAAAGCAGCTTTTCCTCTGGTGTGGAGGAGCTGGGCTGCTCTGAGAGCTGCATCTTTGCAGCCGTCCAGGAGAGGGGAGCCCAGCCTTGGTTTTAACACTAAAGTAGGGTTTTACTGCTCTTCGGTGGCGAGAGCGCTGCCAGTGGAGATGTCTCTGAATACTGCTGCGTGTTAGCCCCCTAGTTAGTGCAATCTAAATCCCAGTCAGACCCATGCAGCTACGGGAATGTGCTTGCCTCTGATCCTTAGGAACAGCTAGTTCAAGATCGTAGGTGCAGATTCAGTCTCTCCCTCCCACTGAGTCTCCTGTCCTGTCCCTTCTGTCTGGCTAACGTGACAGTGGGTACAGGTGGGATCACAGTTCTGGGCTGAGATGAGTGAGAAGGACTTGGGGAGTAAACGGTAGGTGTGAGAAAGATGTGAACGTGGCTTTTTCACCATCAGTAGTCTTTAACTTTTAAGTGATTTCCCAAACAGCCTTGATGCTCTGCACATGTTGGGATAAAATAATAGTGAAGTGTCTGAAAAAAACAGATTGGAAATCTAAAAATAAAAGTCCATCAAATAGATGTGGCCCCACGAGAGTAATTTAAGCAGCTCTGAAGGCAGGAATGCTCTCCTCTACACAAAGCCGAATGTTTCCCTGTTCAAAGCATCTGCCTTATTTGAAAGTTTGCCCTAGAATTTCCTCCAAATGCAAAAAGGCCTTAAAATAGCCTGGCTCGCCTGGCTTCCCCTTCCTGCTGCGATATTTCACTCAAATCTGCAGACAATACCATCAACTTCAGAAATTATCTCACTAATGATCCTTTTACGGGAGGAAACAACAGTCATGGGTGGAACATTCCTCGGCAGGGCGTTAACTCCGTTTTCCTTGGGACTTCCAGACTTGGGTTCTTTTTGGATGCCTTGGGGAGAGGCTGGGAATGCGGGAGCTGCCGTGGGTCGGGTGTAACGACACTGTGCCTCTGTGTTCTGAGGAGCCAGTGCTTTTGGCTGTTTTTTCCTCTCTGTAGGGTTTTTCTCAGAGCTGCTGCTGAACCCGAGTCTGGGCTGACCTTGCTCGGAGCAGCAGCCCGGCTGTTGTAGAGTTTCCTCTGTGCCCTGGAGTGTCACAGAAAAAGTCCTCATAGATTTTTCCACTGAGCATTTAACACGCTCCGCGCGGTTGTATTTGTCGCTCCGGTTGTGTTTGTTGCTAAACCTTCTGCACGGCCTGGCTGTCACTGCTTTTGACAGTCCCTGATGTGGTTTTGCTGGTTGGCTGGATGAGGCTGCTTCATCCATCCGGCTGTTGTCCTTGTAATAAAACAGCTCCTGCGTTCACAGCCTGGTTTAACCCAGGTGCCTGGGGTCTGTAAAGATGAGGCAGCTTCATATTTCTGAAAGGTTTCTGAAGGGATCAGTAATTCAGGAGGGATCCCGAGATTTGTAGTTGGAATCTAAAAGCAGGTATTTTGTTGTTGTCTCTGGTCTTCCCTTCCAGCCCTCTGCTCAGATGTAAAGGGCTGAACCAGCGGGAGTCAAGCCTGTGTTTTACAGAAGAGCTTGGTTCATCTAGTATCTCCTTCTCTGTTAGGGTCTGGTTCAGCTGGGACTAGAACAAAGTGAAACGTTAACAAGAAGAGAAGAGGGATGTTTTCTGGGCTGGGAAAAGCCTTGTGTGTTTCCCATGGCTGGAGATACTGCTTGATAACTTGGGTTGCTTTGGTTGGCTCCTGCTTTGCTCTGCTCTGTGAGAACAGGAACTATTTATTATTATTTTTAATAACTACAGCAGTGTTAAGGAACACAAAGGTATCCGAGCCCAGCACAGCAGCAGACAGTTCCATCAGCCATCCCATCCTTTGGTAACCAGCACTGGCCCTTCTCCTGTGTGAAAATGAACCTCTTGGTGCTGCAGCAGTGGGAAGGCTCCGGCTGCCTGCCCTGCTCCTACTGCTCTGTCTGTGCTGCAGACTCTGGCAGTGGTTAAGCCAGGGGGAGTTGGAGGAGGATGTCAGGCACAGAGAAAGGCCCACAGGTTACTGGGATGACAAGGTCGCAGATGGGAGTGTGTGATGTTTGTTTGGTCTTTAACTAGAGCTCAGGAAAACACTCTGCAGAATCAGTAGAGGGAGAGGGACAGTGAGCAGGAGCGAGTGATGCAGGTGCTGCATGTGACAGGGGAGAGCGGTGGGTGTGCAGTGCTCCCCTCTCGCTGGGGTCTGCTCAAGTGCTCCTGTGGCAGTGTCCTGAGCTACATGGCAGCTGTGGATGGTGTCAGTGGTTTGTCTTCCCCTCAGCTCTGCCGGTGCTGGTTACAGGTGGTGTCAGCCCACAGGGCAGGGAGGCAGTTTAGTACCTGTTTGCATGAACTGCAGGATTAAGCAGCTGTTGCTTCAGCATCTCATCCCACCTCCACCTGTTTGTGTGGAGGTGGAGTTTTTTCGCTGCAGGTTGTGAAGGTAGTCAGTGCTTTCAGATCTCCTACCACAGGCACTTTTATTTCAGGTTGTTTTGTTTATTTAAATATATTCTCACTTCCAGACATCAAATCACACCCTGCTTTCTTGGGTGCAGTGCCCTGGTTTGATCGGTGTGGGGACAACACTGACTGCCTTTCCCTGAGCCTTAGGAGCAGACAAGGAAAATCTCCATAAGCTCTTGTGAACTAATTAAACCTCAATCTCCAAACTATTTGTTGGAGGCTTTTCTGTGCCACAATCTCTGATGTTGTAGGTGATCCTGCTGTGGCAGGGAGATTGGACTAGATGATCTTTCCAGGTCCCTTCCAATCCCTAAGGATTGTATGTTGTAGGCACCATCTTTCAGTTACAGTCCTTCTCTCCTGCACGGCTGAGTTTTACCTCTTGGGGTTTCTTTTTTGATGAATGGGTGGTGATTCTGAAATAGGAACAGGTTTCTGTTCGATTTCAATGCATTTTAAGTTTAAGCTGGTGACTGGTTGAGGGTTAAATATTGTGTCCTATGCTGTGATATTTTATAGATTAAAAAAACCCACTCACACCACAGATTCTGTGAGGCTCCAGTGGAGTTATTCAAGACCCACAGTATTCCTTTGTAACCCATGAAGAATAAACAGAAGCTGAGCCGGCAGAATAAATCAAAAGAGAGTTTCACTTCAAGCCATTTCTCTAGTGAATGATGACAGTTGGACAATGTCCTTCCCATCGAAGACACCGGGAGTTTTTTCTAGCCTAGCCCATGTTTGTTGAAAAAGGGTTTCAGGTGACTGGCATGCCAAGAAGAAATAGTGCTGTTTGTTATCCTCCTGGCGACTGGCCACAAGCACCTGGCATCTGCAGCCGGATGGAGAGGTCAGGCATAGCTCTTGCCATCTGCTGCCGAGCCTGGTTCAAGGCAGAAGCAAGTCCGAGCTTGACCTTGCCTTGTGCTTCTGCGTGTGAGTTGGTGGCTGCATCCTGTGCTGCAGCCTGGGGCAGGGAGCTGGGCTGTGTTTTGTCCTGGCAAGAGGCACTCACTCCTGTTGGTGCCAGTGAAGATTCAGAGTACAATGAAGCTGTCCCACAAGTTTTTGGTTTTGGTGTCAGCAAAGTGAGAAACCCAGCCTGAAAACAGAAATTCTGACAACAGGGAAGAGGTTTCTGTCTTCTCCTGGCTCTGTTGTTTTTTTCCTTTCTACCACTTTTTTGTTGTCTCACGTTTCTGGTGCTGGGGAATGTTTATTCCAACTATTCTTACAGCAGGTGGGCTGTCAGCATTCTCCTCAGAAATCCCTATTTGTAGGGCTCGCAGTATGATTGCCCATTCCCCTCACTGATGTTTTGCCTCTGAGGGCTCACCCGCACCTGAATTCATCCTGCAAAACCCAGTACAGAACCACTGAGGCTGGAAAAGCTCTCTGAGCTCATTCTGCCCAGCCTGTGACCCAACATCACCACATCAGCCAGACCAGGGCACTAAGGGCCACAGCCAGGCTGTCCTTCAACACCTCCAGGGCTGGCAGTTCCCCCACTGCCCTGGGCAGTCCATTCCAGGCTCTGAGCACCCTTTCTGTGAGGACGGGCTTCCTCACATCTAACCTGACTCTCCCATGGCAGCTTCAGGCCCTGCTCTCTCATCCTGTTAGTTGCCTTGGAGAAGAGCCTGACCCCCACCTGTCTACAACCTCCATTCAGGTAGTTGTAGAGAGGGAGAAGGTCCCCCCCTGAGTCTCCTCTTCTCCAGGCTAAGCACCTCCAGCTCCCTCAGCCTTTCTTCATCAGCCTTTCCCTCCAGTCCCTTCCCCAGCTTTCTTGTTCCTCTGGACCCACTCCAGCCCTTCAGTCTCTTTCTTAAAGTGAGGGCCCCAGAACTTCCCCCAGTACTCAAGGTGAGATCCCCCTACAGCCCAGTTCAGGGGTAGAATTACATCTTGAGTACAACTGAAGTGGTTGCTAAACTTGATCCCAACAGAAGCCAAACCTTGCTGTGGTAGTGCAGACAGGACCAAAGCCCTGCCTGCAGTGTGCAGACTCCTCCGCAGACAGATGCACTGGGGCCCCTCAGTCATTTAGATTAATGTCACCTGCAGCACTGCGCTTGAGCACAACCAGGAGTCTGGGGTGATGGAGCAGTGTGTGAGTGACAGAGTGGTACTGGGTGACTGTCGGTTATTCAGCACCTGGAGGAGAGGCCTGGAGAGATGAGGTGTGTTTGTTGAGCACAGGGAGGGGCAGTGAGTAGCTGTAATCGGGGTGTAAACACAAATGCTGCCAACACCAGAGATTCACAGCTTTGCTATGATGCAGTGAAGGAGTGATAAGGGAAGTAATAACTGTCTGCACTTATTAAAAGGGAGTTTTTCCTGTGTGCTGATAGTGTTTGACGTGTTGAGTGGTGCTGGGTGTGAGGAAGGGCTGTGGCCATTCACCTGCCAACGTCAAGCTGCCCAGTGAAGATGTAGTAGAGTTCTAGTAACCCACCCTGAGGTCTGGCCATGCTGAGGCTAAAGGCTTTGTGTCACTCACACTGTTGACGTTGAGTGGCCACATCACTGTGGTGCACATGAGTTTTGTGGCTGTGAAACCTGCATGAAATCACTCACTGGAGCAAGACCAGTAACCCACTGTTGCCTACAGCACACCACCACCTTTCTTCATGGTGCTGGTACCAGCGTGCTGGGCTGGGCTGGGCAGTGCAGTAGCAAATGACAGCTCAGGAGGGCATTGGACTGGCACGGGAACACAGTTCAGGAGTTAAGTTGCAAGATTTTAACCTGCTCAACCTGGAAACCTTTTGCTTCCCTTCTCTTCAGAACCTGGGGTTGGATTTCTCAGCCCAATTTGGGGGCTTAAGTGGAGGGACTATAACAGCAGTTTTAAGCATGATGCAGCGTTGGGCATAATCCATAATCTGCTTGATTGATTTGAGGGGTCCTGTGCAGCCTTAGCGGTGAGGGTTGGAGCTGATGACACAGAGCCCTGCTTTTTAGCGCCTTGGTGAACTTCTTGTAGGGTTGAAAACTGCTCAGGGCAATGAGATGACCCAGCTACAGTGCGATGTCACCCTGCTCTGATGGACAAGCCCTCTTGGCTTTAATGTTTATCCCTAGCTGTAAAACTGGAGTTCTCTCCAAAATGAAATCATGATAACCCAAGTGTATTTCCACCCTCTCTCAATCTGGAGGAGCTCATTTGTATGAGCTCTTAGCAGCAGAAATTGTTAGGCTGGTCACAGCATGCAGGGGGTTCTTTGAAATCTGCAGCTGAGGCTCCCTGGAGAATTGAGGAGGGGTAGAACTTATTTTTAGTTATGGTCTGGATTTTCATTGATTATAAGCGTGGCAGCAAATGAAAGAAGCATTAACTGTCTGTAGTCAAGAGTGGGGACTGACCCGGGAGCATCCTGAGCACAGCCCTCCTGGTGACATCAGAAATGCATTTGGATGCTGTGAGTTTGGCCGAGAGGTGTCAAGCATTTGTAAAACAGTAGAGGGGCAGTGGATGCGAGCAGCAGCATCCAGCTGAAATAGGTACTGGCTGGAATCAAATCTAGCCCAACACCCGGGGAAACCACAGAGGGATTTTAACCATTGCTGGGGAGAGAGCAGGGTTAATTCAGTTAGTCCCCAGACGAGGAAACTTCCTGTGAACGTTTGCTTTTCCCCAGTTCAATGACAGTTTGTAGATGCAGCTCTTAGTTCCTGTTGGTGTATTTCCAAGTACTTTGGTATTTGCTTGCACAAGGTTCCTGTTAGGGTGAATAAAAGGTAATTAGTGAGCCACACACCCATTAATGAGCTGCCACCGCTTGATGGGAGTGATGCACCAGCTCAGTACCTAAGCTGGGAGAGAAGGAGGAGCCTGCATCCATCTAGAGCAGCTGTTGGGATTTACAGAAGCGCTGTAACTCCCTGAACTGCTTGTCTGGCTTGAGTTCTGTTGCTGATGTTCTCTTGTGTGTATTAATGTCAGGCTGGTGCTGGGACCTAACCCTGGAAAGCATGCATCGCTTCAGCAACCCAAGGACTTGATGGGGTCTTACCCCAACTCTCATTTAGGTTGTTTTCTCTTCTCCTTTTGGAAGACCCGGTGTGAAAAGGTGATAGAAGTGATGATGTGCAAACTGAGCTCAGGAGCTGCTTGGGGCAGTGCCAAGTAAAGCTGTTCTTTAGACAGCCTTTCTCTTGGTGATTCGTGGCTTAGGTCTGCTCCCTGTTACTTTCTGTTGTATGTTTAGGCTCCATCACTCTTGTTTGTGAGGGTAAAGAAGGCTGGAGAGCTGTAGCTGATTGATGAGCTCTGTCTTTCTCTCCGTCTTTGGAGAATTCGGTGGAAACTCGTGTAGCCTACTGACTGCCCTGCCTACCTGGATAGAGTTGGGTCTTCCAACTTCTCTGCTCTGGCAGGGGGATTGGACTAGATGCTCTTTAAAGGTCCGATCCGTGACATTCAGTGATTCTCTGATTCTCTTTGTGGTTTCTCATCTCTGCTGTTAGCACTGGAGGGGAGATTCCACAGGCTCAGGAACGGGACTGGCTAAAAATACATCGTGATCTTAACCTGGCAGATCCCCCTGTGTGTTCCCCACAGAGAACTAGGTTTGGGGTGCCTGTTTGTCCAGGAGCTGGGGCTGTACCTGTCCCAGAGCTGGGTAGTGCCCCACAGGAGAACCTCGTCACGGCATCTCCTGCTCCCTCCTGCAGCTGAGACTCCTGAACCCGCCGAGCAGACACCCTACACCAGAGATGGAGGAAAGCGATACACAGGCAGAGCCTGTTTTGTATCGAACGCTGTCTAGAGTCTCTCACTCTGTGGCAGCTCCTGCCCTCTTTGCTAAATTTACCGTTGTCGGAGCAGCTGGGGTACCCTGGGGACAGACGTTAGGGGCAAAAGTTCGGGGCACCGCTGACCGATGGCTCTGCCTCTCCCAGGCAGCCGAGCCCTGTCCGTACTGTGCTGCTGCGTTTCTCAGCCCGTGCCTGACGTTCGGAGACCTCAGAGGTTACATAAAGTTTAATAAATAATGCTGATGGGTTAATTGTAGCTTGCAGGCTCGGTTGTTGATTAGTCATATGGTGTTTTTCCAGTACATCGCAACCTTCATTTCAACATCCTTGTTCCATATAACTATAACAGCTGATGGTTCCAGCCTCTTTATTTATTCGTGGTCCTCTGCCCCTGGAATGAACTGCCGTCACTGGAAAGGAAACACAATAACTCAGCTTTGGGGTGTGTATGGACACGTTTCCCAGTGCCTTGTGCTGGTGAGGAAACCAAGATGTTGGTGGTAACGTGAGGTGAGCCCTGCATCGAGCCACACGTCATAGGTGTGGAGAACGGTTCAGGTTGGAAGGGACCTTCAAGATCATCTAGTTCCAACGCCCCTGCCATCAGCAGGGACACCCCCCACTAGACCAGGCTGCTCAAGGTCCCAGCCAGTCTGGCCTTGAACACTTCCAGGGAGCTGGGGAACCTCCTGAGTAGTGGGCAGCAGGGTCATGTTATTCAGGTACAAAACAGTTTCCTGTGAAGAGTCTCTGCTAGTTTTTGTTAGAATATTTTTAAATAGCTCTAGGATCAGTTGGAGAAAGAAAGTGGTTTCTCAAGAGTCCTGTTAAGAAATGTTCGCTTGCAGCCCAGAAAGCCAACCGCTTCCTGGGCTGCAGCAAGAGATGTGTGACCAGTAGTTTGAAGGAGGTGATCCTCCCCTGCTATTACGCTCTTGTGAGACCCTGTCTGCAGTACTGTGTCCTGTTCTGGAGCCCCCTGCACAGGAAGGAGACTGAGCTGTTGGGATGTGTCTAGAGGATGGCCACAAGGATGAGTGGAGGGCTGGAGCACCTCTCTTAGGGGAACAGGCTGAGAGAGTTGGGGCTGTTCAGCCTGGAGAAGAGGAGACTTGTAGCAGCCTTCCAGTACCTGAAGGGGACCATAGAAAAGGTGGGGAGGGGCTGTTTCCAAGGGCTTGGAGTGGTCAGAGCAGGGGGAATGGTTTCAAGCTGGAAGAGGGGAGGTTTAGACTGAAAGTCAGGAGGAAATTCTTCACAATGAGGGTGCTGAGACACTGGACCAGGTTGCCCAGGGAGGTTGTGGCTGCCCCCTCCCTGGAAGTGTTCAAGGCCAGATTGGCTGGGGCCTTGAGCAGCCTGGTCTAATGGGGGGTGTCCCTGCTGATGGCAGGGGGGTTGGAACTAGATGATCTTTAAGGTCCCTTCCAACCTGAACCGTTCTAGGAATCTATGAACAGTGAGCAAGACAGAAACTGCTGCTGAGTGGGCTGCTGGAAATTCTTGTTTGGGGCGCTATCTGAGGATAAATTATGGGCAGTTACTTTGGAGAAGGTCCCTGTATCCAGGTCCATGATACTTACCTCATGAGGAACACTGATAAGACTTCTCCTATTGTAGAGAAGGATTTTAATGTAGAACCTTGAAGACCCAAGATGTAAATCTTCACACAGGTGGTGTTGATTCTCTACTTGGTTGCCAAGGGCTGTCAGAACAGGTGGCTTGGAGCTGCATATTGACACTTAAAGTACCAATTCCGATGCTCTTCCTTGGAGAGTGGGATAGAGGTGTCACTCCTGAGGGTTGTAGTGGGTGGCTGGAGGTCTTGGAGTTCACCTTGGCAGTCATGGCAAGGAGAGCTGATGTGGCTGGCTGAGCCTGCAGCTAGTTATCCCTAGGAGAGGGGAATGGGATCAGAGATGTGTCAAAGGCTGTGGTTAGTTGGAAATCTGGGGTGGTCCTGCATGGCCCTTATCCCCCATCTGTTGCCTCCTGGTGGCTCTGCAAACATGAGATCCTAACAAATACTGATCCCTACAGGTTGCTTTGGGTTGATCCAGAGTTTGGGTGAGTTCTTGACACTGGAAATGGAGGATAATCTCTCTTCTTGGAGAATCTCTTTAGTTGGCAGGTTAAATCCTCTTCTTTTGGGAGAGTTCAGCAGCTCTGACTTCTCAAGGATCATGCAGAGAAATGAGCATTTATGAAGGAAAGGGAAGTGTAGCTGTTGGCATCGGTGAAGAATTTCAGGTTGCCTTTTTGTTTTCTATCCAGATTTAGCCAATTCTCAGGGTCCACAGGACAGTCACTGCTTGCTTAATAGCCCACTTGAGTAACATTAGTTCATACAGCACAGACACTATGGTTTCCTCTGTTGAAAGGAACATTCTTTAGTTCTTTGCTTTGCACTCAATCCACATGGAACAGAAAACATCTTCCTAAAAGGTGACCAGGCTGGAGCCAAAGGAGAAGGTGGGTGGCGAGGCTCCCTTCTTACAGAGTCATCTTTATGAGAGACTCACAGATAAAGTGTTAACTTTCCCAAGATTCAGGAGATAAATCAGAGGAGACTCTTTTTTTTCTCCTCCCTCTCTGGAAAACAAATCATAAAACCTTTCCAACTTGTGTACTTTTATTATAATGCAGCTAAGTTCCAGCAAAAGCTCCTGGCACACGGATTGCTCTGTTTCCAAATGAAGATGTGTTAAATTGATTTGCTGAAGGAGCTTGTAGCTCGCTCCGTGACCTTAGTCATGGGACTGGGTATGAAAACAGAGGGATAGGAGCCTACTGAACAGCGGGGAAACAAAGCGGAGCCAGAGCTGGAAATGTTATCAGACTGGGAAGGCAAAACCATGTTGAATTTCTTGAGATGTCAGGTTTGGGACATGTGATTGGGACATGTGGCTGCACTCACTGAACCCACGTGTAGCTTAAGCTGGATGTGTGAGGTCAGGATGTGCCACAGTCGTACAAAGTGAACCAGATGCCCTGAGAAGGTTGTGGGAAAATAGCACCAAAGGGAGTCCCATGTTTAACACTCTCTACCTGCTAAACCTGTGCCCTCTCTTTGCCCAGAAAAGCCTCTTTTCCTGTGGTGAGAGGCTGAGCTGGCAACTCCAAAGGAACCACCAAGGGTACATTGAGGTGCTGACAAACAACTGTCTGTTTCTTAGAAGGTGAAAACTGAATGCCTGTTTTCTTTCCACTCTGTTTCTCTTCCAGGCTCTGGAAGAAGCCCAGAAAGCCATCCAGCAGCTCTTTGGTAAAATCAAGGATATTAAAGACAAAGCTGAAAAATCAGAACAAATGGTGAGCAGCCCTTTCTAGTCTTTGCAAGGGAGGGGGACTTTTGCTTTCAGTTCCCGTAAAGAAAGGAACATTTTGTTCTCTGTTCATGCTGACTGGTTGGTAATTTGCTGCCCAGCGCTCGTTGAACCTGTACCCTTGTCCTTGTGTTAACGTGGCTGTAGAGCTAACGTGCTGTAGGCCTGAAGGGAGGAGAGAGCCCTTCTTATATCCTTAAAATGTTGTTGCTGTGGGATGATATTTAACCAGACTCTTGGGGTTTTTTTTTCATTCACTAGGTTAAAGAAATCACACGAGATATCAAGCAGCTAGATCATGCCAAACGTCATCTGACCACCTCCATCACCACGCTCAACCACCTGCACATGCTGGCAGGGGGGGTGGATTCGCTGGAGTAAGTATGGGAATGTTTAGTGGTGCTTTGTGGCCACTGCTGAGTTCTTAGGTTTGGTGCAGTGCGCCGAATAGGTCTGTAACAGCTGCTTGTTTTTCTAGAGGGAAATTCACTTAATGGGTTGCAGTCTTGATTTTCTGCTGGCTCTGAGCGACCTGCAATCTCTGTTGCTGTATTTAAGGGTTTGCTGCATCGATTGCTTGAATTGCTGTGTTGATTTTTGCTAAGGAGTGAGTCTGGCCTTGTTAAAGAGAGAGACAGTCTGTCCAGGTCAGAATCCTCATTAGGGATGGGCTCTTAGGGATTTGGGGACATGTTTATCAGTCTTGTGTCTTTGACTGGAATGAGATCTCTTTTACTTGAGGTCTGCTTTAGTTCTGAGGATGAATTCAAAGCAGCCGTAGAGCTTGGATTGTGTATGAAGTGGGGTTAGATGTTTCTAATAATCCTTTGTGGGTTTTTTGATGTGCATGAAGAACAGAGGATAGGGAAATGCTATTTTATACAAATTGCATCTGTGGAGCATCGAGGCAAATCATTAGGATTGGAAGAGACCTCTAAGATCATCAAGTCCAATATCCTTTCAGGAGAAAATTTTACTTAGGCTGCACTTTGTATTGGAATGATCTTAAATGATAAAATCACAGAATGTTAGGGATTGGAAGGCACCTCGAAAGATCATCCAGTCCAATCCCCCTGCCAGAGCAAGATCCCCTAGATCCAGTCACACAGGAACAGGCCAGGTGGGTTTGAAACCTCTCCAGAGAAGGAGACTCCATAACGCCCCTGGGCAGCCCCTTCCAGGGCTCTGACACCCTCAACAGGAAGAAGTTTCTGTGGCACCTCCTCTGTTCCAGCTGACACCCGGTGCCCCTTGTCCTATCACTGGGTGTCACTGAGCAGAGCCTGGCTCCTTCCTCCTGACCCCCGCCCTTTCTATATTGATCAACAGTCATGAGAAAATAAAAATCACTAAACTTGACGATTTTTTCAACGTTATTTTGCAGTTCCCTCTGAAAATTATTAGCAGAAAAGTCAAGGCTAAGAGCTTTTCAGCATAATAACTCCCCTCCCTGTGAAGCTTCAACTCACACTTCGTGTGTGATGATGAATGGCTTAATTCAGGTCATTACAGTGAAATAACATTTACTGCCTCCGGACCCATACTGGGAAGCGGATGCATTCAGGAGTTTACATGTTCTTTGCCAGAGCGTTGCTTTTGACATTTCTGAGTTTTGAAGCATTGTTAGCTGTGTGCTGGATTGGTTTATTTTAGCATCAGTTGAGTGAAATTTTAATGCTGCCTTGGAATGTTAATGAAGAGTTGTGTATTTTCGAACAAGAAATGTCAGTAGGGACCAGCGTGACCCAGTGGGGATGAGGTAACCTGTGGAATTACCACCCAGGATTTCCATCCAGCCTGCCTTTGTAAATCTTTCATTTCCTCTACAGGGCTATGACCAGGAGGAGACAGTATGGGGAAGTTGCCAACCTTCTCCAAGGTGTCGTGAATGTGTTGGAGCACTTTAACAAATACATGGGGATTCCTCAGATTCGACAGCTTTCTGAAAGGTAAAACCATCAAACCCTGAGCGCTTGCATTCCTGCTGGGAAGGAAGGTTAGAAAATGCATTAGGCAGCGTCAGCTTCTCAAGTGCGTAAAGGCTGGAGCTGGTCCTCTGAGCTTCTCTCCAGCCAAAATAAACAGGTTAAGACTGGACACAGTTTGCTCAAACGCTGAGCAGCCTATTCTGTTCTGTAAGGGTAATTGGTACGGATGTCATTCGTGGATGGTTTGTGCTTCTCCATTGACTGGCTTTTAACTGCCTGGAGCAAACTCTGGAAGTGCAGATTGGTGTATGTGATCTTCACGTGCAGGCCTTTGTGATGAACCCCAAGATGACGCTCTCTGCTGCTTCTTCAACCTGAATGAATACTGTTCAGCAGCCTGGCATGAGGCAGGAATAGGTGCATTAACCACTGGGGCTCCTTTCTGCCCAGACATGCACCTCACTCCTGTTGAGCTGCTGTCAGACTGTGGCACTGCCTGAGGGTTGAGGCAGGGAGGGTCTCTTTTTCTGCATTAGCCAGACTCAGTTATTCTGAGCACCTTGAGTTTCTTCTGGCAAAACCTGCTCTCGTTGCCCAGTTCTGCTGAGATTTGAGGCTTCTAGCAAATCTTCCCAAAAATCACGTGCAGCACACCTGGCTGCTCTGAATGTTTCTGCTGAGCTGTGTGGGTTTGATTTTCTAATGTGGGGTTACGTTTACTCTGGGTGAGTTTTGGTGCAGCTCCCACAATGAGTGCCCACCATTTTTAGCAGCTGCAGGTGAAGGCTCAGCACTGGCCGAGACACCAGATTGCAAGTCTTGGCTTCATTTGGGATGTGACAGCTGGGTGATGAGGGAACTATCAGAATCACAGGATCATCTGGGTTGCAAAAGATCCTTTGGATTGTTGAGTCCAGCCATTAACTCTACTTTACGAGTTCATCCCTGACTTGTATTCCCTAAGTGACTCTTGAACACATGCAGGGATGAGGACTCAACCATCTCCCTGGGCAGCCTGTTCCAGTGTTTGGCCATTCTTTGAACAAAGAACTTTTCCCTGATGCCCAGTCTAAACCTCCCCTGTTGCATCTTGAAGCCCTTCCCTCTGGTTCTGTCACTAATGACCTGTGAGAAGAGACCAGCACCAGCCTCTCTACAGTGTCCTTTCAGGTAGTTGTAGAGAGTGATGAGGTCTCCCCTTAGCCTCCTCTTCCTCAAACTAAACAATCCCAGCTCCTTCAGTCACTCCTCATAAGATCTGTTCTCCAGACCCTTTACCCATCACCTTCACAAGGCTCTCCCTTTTCTAGGGACACTGCTGTCCCTGGCCAAAACCTACTCTTCCAGATTCACCACAGGCTTTATTTCTCTCACATCTCACATGTGATGTTTGCTTAGCAGCCTGTAGTAGCGCTGAGCACAGCACAGAGGTGAAAACAACCTATTAACGTTAGGGATGAACCTCCTGAATGATAAACCCAGATCTGACAGCATGTGTTTGCTGTGTGAAAATGGCACATCTATCACCACCATCCTCTGTGATGACTTTGCTCATTACAGAGGTACTCGAAGGAGCCTTCCAGGCACAGTAATTAATTGGTTTTGGTGACTCCCTTTGTGAAGGCAGCAGCTGGATGTTTGTGCTGTTTAGTGATGGAAACAGCATTTGAATGACTTGTTTGTAATATCTTTGTGTAAATCTGTTAGACTTCCCTTGCGGTATCAGTGCCTCTTCCAGAAAACCCAGATGGAATCCATGAAGAGGAGCAGAAGGAAAAAACCCACCCTAAATGTAGGGAGAGAGATGGGGGTGGTGGGGGTGGAGGAGGGGTGTCTGAACAAAGCCATTTGACCGTAAGCATGAAGGAAATATAAACATATGTCGGTGCTTTCCTGGACTTAGGCTGCTGTCTATTCCAACCTCATGCTCAGTGAGATAACTCGCCTCGTTTTCTTCCACAGAGGTCATGCCCTTGGGCAGAAACCTGCTGTCATTGGCCGGTTTAAGGCCAAATATAATTTAAGCCTTGGTCCCGAATCCTGGCCGGTTTTCCCTTTCTGATGGATGATTAGTTAATACTTTTGTAGCTGCTGATAATTATAGAAAACAATCCGTCCTGCTGCTAAAAGACACAGTGGTTTCGGCTCACGCCGGAGACACTGGCAAGGACATGGAGGAAAAACTTCTTTTGTTTTATTCTCCCTTCAAGATAAGGATCTGAAAAGCTCAAGAAAAGTCTGTTCCTCCTATTTTTAGAATCGCCTCGGCAGGGTTTTCCTCCCAGTGTTTACACAGAGAGAGTTGCACCATCTGGTAGCGATAGAAGCGGCTGCTTGTGGGGCGAAAGGAGAGCTGCACCCGGGGTGTTGCTGGGATCTCCTTAGTGCTTTGACATCCAGGCAACAAATGACTGCGGGGAGGAGCAGGGGGCGTCTGTGGCCCAGCAGTATCTGCTTTGGAGTTAGACTACATGTGTAGGTATCAAGGCCCAATTTGGAGTTGCCTTTTCTCTCTCTCTTTGCTTGGAAATACTTTAGTGATTCATGGAACATCAAAGGCAGTTTGCCTGGCTTCTCGCGGCGCTATTTTTACCCTGTGAAATTGCTGGGGTTTGATATCTCATGAATTTGATTTAATGGTACAAGTCAAGCCTCTTGGATGTTTGTGAAGGCAAGAAATGCTTTAGTAAATGTTGGCGCAGTCCTGTGACAGTGAGTGCAGTCTGTTCTGTACAATAAGTCTATTATAAACCCCGCTAAACGAGCGCATTCCGCTGCTTTCTTTAATAAAGAGCCTCTCTTTCTTGGTGTGAATGGAGCAAAGCCAACTATGAATGGGAAGCCATGGGGAAGAGAAGTGCCAGCTCGGTGCTGCTGGATGTGTTCTCTTTGCCATGGGGTGTTCACGTTAGGTTCCTGCCTCTAGGTGCTGTCAAAACCAACCCTGTGTTTTTACTGTGGTTTTGATTTCCACCTGTTCTAGCCCTTTGAAAATAACCAAAGCAGATCTCCCTGTACTCAGTGAAAACCCGGCTGAACTCTCCCTTAATTGGCTTCTCGCGCTGATTCTGTTGACTGTTGATGTAAAAATGTCACAGTTCACATCCACATGTAAATATTTTCCTAATGGGGTTCCTAAACCAACTTCTCAGATGGTAACTTGGAAGTGATTTCTTGTAGTAAATAGCAGTGTTTTGTTATCTCTCCATCCTCCTCAGTTTTCTCTCTGGAGGGAGCCTACAATTAGCGGTCACAAACCCACCCATGAAAGCGGTGGAGAAAGCCTAGAGATAGTGGAAAAAAGCCTGGAAAGTATTTGGGAGAAAGCTGATTATGAGTTTGCCACAGAAGAATGGGCAAGCTCAGCCTCTTTTTTGGTCTCTGCAAGCTGCCAGGCGTAGCTGAAGATTTCTGGTAGCTCTGGCTAAAGAAACGGTGGTTTCTAGTAATTCAGTGCCATTTGAAACGGAACACTGGGTTTGCTTGTTTTTCTGGGTTTTTATAGGTGGGGGAAACGGAGAGCAAAAGCCACTAATAATAAAACAGAACTCAGAGAAACAACAAAAAAATCACTAATATTCGGGGAACCAAAGGTTTGGGCACCCTGGGAACAGGCAGTTCCCTGCCGCGGGGAGTCAGGTCAGTTGCTCCATCCTTATTAAACTGACCTGAGGAGAGATCCTTCATCTATTTGTTAATGACTTGAATGAGGGGTTAGGGTGCACTGTTAGCAAGGTTGATGATGACACGAAGCTGGGTGGTGTTGCTGACCCCCCAGCAGACTGTGCTGGCATTCAGCGAGACCTGGACAGGCTGGAGAGCTGGGCAGAGAGAAATGGAATGAGGGACAGCAAGGGTCTGGCATCTGGACAAGAACAACCACAGGGACCAGTGTGGGTTGGGGACTGAAGTGTTGGACAGCACTGTAAGAGAAAGGCACCTGAGGGTCCTAGTGGCCAGCAGGATGACTCTCAGCCAGCAGTGTGCTCTGGTGGCCAAGAGGGCCAACAGCATCCTGGGGATCATCAGAAGGAGGGGTGGTTAGCAGATCGAGGGAGGTTCTTCTCCCAGTCTACTCCGCACTGGTAAGACTGCATCTGGAGTAGTGTCCAGTTGTGGGCCCCTCAGTTCAAGGACACAG
>VZRI01009866.1:8840-19913 GCA_013397515.1 Upupa epops
CCATCAGCCTCAGAGACACCCAGTGCCTGGGGAGGGGAAAGGCACCGAAGCCTCTCGACCCCAGGAGGAGACCCGGGGTGAGAGCCAGCCCCACCGAGGGGAGCTGAGACCCGCAAACTCAGTGCAGGGAGGAGGGTGACCCGAGCAGGTCCCTGGACGCTCTGCCCTGGGCAGGAGGACAGGTGGGATGGGGGAGATGGGGACAGGGTGCCACCCTGCCCCTCGCCAGGCCACTGCCAGCTCACTTTGGCAAGTGGACCCCAGGGCCCCCTTTCCCAGGGGGAAGGGCCCCCTTTCCCAGGGGCTGGGCTCACAATCCCAAACCCACAGCCTGGCGCAGCCCAAGGGGCTCTTCAGGGGCCGAGGGCACCCGTCCTGCCCCGCTGCCAGGCGCTGCTGCTCACGAGGGGTCGGGAGGCAGCTGGCGAGGCCTGACCACAGCCACCATAATCACCAGGTGGGGCATCGCTGCCCTCTGCCCTGCAGCATCCACGGGCTGCCCGGGCTTTTTATAGCCCCGCGGGCTCGGGCCGGGGTTCCTGGGGTCGGTCTGGAGAGGACAGACCCTGCGGGGCAGGGGGAGGCTCCGCAGCCCCTCGCTCCGGCCCACAGCTGCTCTGGCCAAGGTGTGGGGTTGGGCTGGCACCATCCCTGCTGCAGGGGGGGCACGGGGGGCAGCGGGGCCGGGCTGAGGGCACCCCCCCAGCTGGAGCCCCCCCCTGAGCACCCGGCTGAAGGAGTAAACAGCGGCTGGGTGCCACTTCCAGGCTCCCCCAGGACCCGGGAGGCAGTGAGGAGGCAGTTGGGGGTCTCGGTGCCTGCAGCAGGGAAGGGAACCTCAGTGCCCCCCCATCCCGATGAGAATCCCGACCCCCCCAGCCCTCCCAGTGCCACAAAGACAGACAGAGAGCCCCGTCCCACCGGGGAAGAGGGTTTATGCCGCAGCCTGGGACCCCCTGCCCTTCCCCTTCGCTGCTCACAGCCTCCTCACAGCCTCTGCCGCTCGAGGGGCAGAACCCGGCTCAGAACCCTCAGCGCTCGACCTGCGAACCCACCCCACGGCCGTGGGGCAGGACACGCTCTGCCCTGCAAGGCAAACCCGTCGGTGTGAGGCTGAGCCCTGCCCAGCCCCCCCTCAGACCCAGGCAGTGGCCCCCTACCCTCCCGCAGGGGGAAGCGCTGCCCCGACTCCTCCAGCAGGGCTTCCAGGGGTGGCGCCGGGGGGTCCCGGGGGCTCTCGGTCAGCTCGATCCCCATCGCCGCCCTGGTGATGCTGAACTGCAGTTTGTGGCCCAGGTAGGAGACCCCGGCGACTCTCAGGGCGCTGATGTCGTCAGGTAACGCAGGGCCGAAGCGGAGGCCAGACCTGGTGACCCTGGAAGGGCAGGAGCACCCGGCGCTGGGGATGAGGGGTGCCTGCAGGGGAGAGCAGCCTGCAGGGTCAGCCCAGCCTGAGGGGTCAGCCCAGCCTGAGGGGGTCAGCTCAGCCTGAGGGGGTCAGCTCAGCCTGAGGGGGTCAGCCCAGCCTGCGGGGGTCAGCCCAGCCTGAGGGGTCAGCCACCTCCCCAGACCACTGGTCCTTGGGCACAGAGTCCCTGGGGCAGCCCGAGGCTCTCTGGGCAAGTCCCACAGTGGCCCAGCTGAGGGTTCTCGTTCCAGACCAGGGGTCGGTGGTCACCGCTCCCTCCTGCTCAGAGGGGTCCAAGGGCTGGAGAGAGCAGGAGAGGATTCAAATGGAGCCCAGGAGAGGGCTCAGGAGAGGCAGAGCAGCACCAGCAGCTCCGGGTGCCCCCCAGGGTGGGTCTGTGGCCTCTCCAGGGCCACGAGGGCTGCATTTGCTATGTGGAAACCCGGCCGGAGGCCCAGAGCCAGTGGCTTGAGCCCGGGCCAGGAGGAGCCTGACCTGGCACTCAGGGCACCGCTGAGAGCTCCGGGCTCCGCCAAGGCTGACATTAAGGTTTGGAACCGGCAGCGGGGGAGCCCACACCCAGCCCCACCAAGGCACTGGTGGGTCCCCCGGCAGCTCCTGGCCACACAGGCAGAGGGAAAGCAGGGGCTGTGCCCATGGGTTCAGTGCAGACCACAGAGCTCGGCGGCTTCAGCCCCCCGGGCACCCGGCCTGGGAGACGGCTGCCTGGCACAGGGACCGGCAGGCTGCCCGGGCACAGCGTGGGGAGCAGGAGAAGGGCCCCCCCTCCCTGTGCCGATGCCAGCCAGCACTTTGCTCCACACGGGCTCCCGGGGGGCTGCAGAGGGTGCTGCCTCACCGCATCCCCAGGAGACAGGACGGGGTCTGCTGAGCCGGGGGTCAGGCTCAGGGGATCCCACAGCAGCTGGGGGTGGTGGCAGAGCCTGGCTCAAAGGGCCTCTCCCCGAGGCCACGGTGGACGGTGCAGACTGGCCTGCGAGGTGGTCGCGTGGACCTCCCCGTCCACCAACGTCCAGAGCGCGGGGGCACTGCAGCCTTTGATCTGCATCCTCTCAGTGAACCGACCCCAGCCACAGCCTCCCATGGAGGGGGCGCCCCGGGAGAGAGCCCTCTGGGCTCCTCCAGCCCAGCCCAGGGCCCGACGTCACCCCAGCGGCCACCCCAGGGCTCCTCTGAGAGCCCACGTCCCTGGGGGCAGCGGCTGCTCAGGGCTCCGTGCTGGCCGAGCTCTGACCCCTTCAGCGTCACCGGCTGGATCGCCAGCCAGGCCGGGGGCAAGCAGAGACCCCAGCCGGTAGCCATGGAGCCTTCACCCTGCTCTCAGACCAGCAGCGACCCGCTCTGCCCCTCGAGCAAAGCCCCCTCCCCTGCTCCCACCGAACAGAAGGCTCTTGAACCGGAGCCGGGGGTGCAGGCGCCACGAGGGGTCTCACCTGAAGCCCGNTTGCGGGGCCGGGAGCCCGCAGAGCGGAGCCCGAGAGTGCGGCCGCAGGCGCCGTCGGGGGATGGGGGGTGGGGGGGCTCCGGCCCAAGCGGTGCCCGGCAGCGATGGCACCCGCCTGGGGCCAGGCGACTGAGGAAGCGGAGGCGCTAGCCACGGCCTCACGGCACCGCTCACCTTGAAGGGCTCGGTGATGTTGCCGAAGCACTTGTTCAGCTGGCTCTGGGCTCTCCGCACCTCCCGCAGCTCCAGCCAGCCCACCGCAAACATGCTCTGCGGGAGGGAGCTGCTGCCGCCGCCGCCGCCGCTGCCCCCCGGGACCGCGAGGCAGCAGCAGCTCCGCAGGGAGACCCCGACCCGGGGACCACCCGGCACAACCCCCCCACCCCGCCAGCGGGTCTGGCGAGCGGTGCCCGGGATGAAGTCGGGGGGAACAGCCGCCCCGGGCAGCCCCGGGGTCCCCGTGCCCTCTCCTCACCCAGGTCATGGCTGGCCCGCAGGGCTCGGTGACAGACTCGTACAGCTCCAGGTCGTTTCTCCGCACCTCCGGGCTCATGGGGTGCATGAGGGGGTAGCCAAGCAGGACCACGTCGGCTTGTTTCACCGGCTCCCCTGGGAGAGCGGCCGGTCGGACCCCGCACGGCAGCCGGGACCAACTGGCTGGGGCAGGGGCTGGGGCACCGGTGCCCTGGGGGACCGGGGGGTGGGACTGCAGCAAAGGGGGCCCGGGGTGACTCCCGGAGGGAGGCTGGAGCAAGGAGAGCTCAGCTCAGCCTCCTCGCCCTGGTGGCGACAGGACCGGAGCACAGGGCTCAGCAGGGGGGTCTGGCTGGATGTGGGCAACCACCTCCTCGTCCGACTGCTTCCTGGGCCCAGGCTGCCCCGGGCACTGCTGGGCTCCCCGCGTCTGCAGGGGCCCAATCGGCCTGTGCAGCTGGCTCTGAGGGACGGGGACCGCTGGGAGCTGGCAGTGCTGGGGCCGAGGTCGGACCCCAGGAGCTCCAAGTCCTCCTCTAACCCCGGAGTCTGCTGTCTCCTGCGGGGTCAAACCCGGCCCCGGGAGCCACAGGGCAGCAGGCAGAAGGCAGTGGGAGTGCAGGGAGAGCAACCCCTGCGGAGGTCGGGCCAGGGCTCATGGCTCATCCTGGGTGCTCTGCCTGCCGACGGTGCTGCTGAGGGCACTGGCACAGCCCTGGGCACCCAGCCTGGGTTCCCTGGACTCGAGCTGCAACGGAAGAGCTGCCACAGCTCTGCGCTCCCAGGAAACCCTGACAACGAGGAGGCACTGGACCGGGCAGCCCCGTCCAGCTCCACGGGGCCAGGGCAGCTGGGGGGCACAGATGGCACTGCCCTGGTACAGAAGGGCCCAGCTGTCAGCAGCCAGTTCATGGTAACCGAGCATCTGCAGCCCAGTACCAGGGGTCTCTTCTACCCCCTGTGACCCCCAGTTCCCGATCTCGTGAGCCCGCTGACGGGGGATGAGCTGCAGAGGAGCATCCACAAGCCAGGTCCTCCCCGCAGGACACCCCGGCCCTGGAGACCCTTCCTCAGCCTCAGCCTCAGCCTCAGCCCAGGCTCTGGACCCACGGAGCCCCCAGGTTCACAACCAAGCCTGTCGCCCCCCTCTCTCAGCTCTGCCCCCCTGTGCTCACCAGGGCTGTAGCCGTCGTACTCGGGGTGGTACCTCTTCTCCGCATCGAAGGGCACTTTGACCCTGCTGGCACGGTCCTCCCACTCCTCGGGCACGGGGATCAGGAGGTCCCGGGCGACATCGGCGGCAAAACCTAAGCTGGAAGGCAGCCAGGAGCAGCAAGGCCCTAGGTCAGGGCACCTGCGACCCCCTCGGGTTGGGGGGAGAGGAGAACAAGGACAGAAAGGCCCGAGTGGGCCCCGGCTGCAGAGGAGCAGAGGCTCCGGGAGGGCAGGGTCAGGGTTCAGGCTGGGAGCAACCGCCGGAGCAGGGAGCCTGTCCCGCAGCGGCAGAGGGCTCCAGGCACTGACCGTGCGGTGCAGCCTGCCTGGGTGGCACCACCAGCAGCTCAGAGGAGCCACCCGGGCACCACCCGCTTCCCTCTGCTGCCTAAGAGGGAGGGATGCCGGCTCCAGGAGGGACCCACATGGAGCCCTGCTGCCTCCCACCCCACCGGCTGCCGGGAGGAGACAGGAGAGCTGCCAGCTGGGCAGGGGTTACCTGCGCCGGGCCAGGGCGTTGGTGTAAGCAGAGTTATCCACGCACTGGTGGTACTCGTCGGGGGGCATGACACCTGCGGGCAGAGGAGAGGACCCCTCACCCCAGGCCTGGCACAGCTTCGTGCCCTCCTTGGGGAGGCGGCGGCACTGAAAGGGCCCCCACATCAGCCCAGCCACGGGGTGAGGGGCCGCGGGACCTGCGGCACCTCACGTCCTCGGCAGACAGCACACGGGGTGCCTGCTCTGCAGCCTGGCTGGTGACTCTGGCGGGGGGCAGCGGGCACCTCAGCCTGGGGGCATCTCCCCAGGCCAGGGGACCTCCCAGTCCTCCCTCAGGTCACTCAGCATCCCCAGCCACTCGCTCAGCTCCTTCCTCAGCAGCTTTGGTGCAGACTGAGCTCAGGGGGTCCAGACCGTCCCCGGGGGGGACTCTGCCTCTTCCCACGAGACACTCACAGACCTGAAAGCACCCCTCAGGGGCGCTGGGGCTGCTGCCAAGGGGCTTCACACCAGGAGGCAGCCCGCAGCGGCCCTGCAGACACAGACCCTGACTCCGGGTGTCCAGAGGGCAGGAGTCCTGGCCAGGGCTGCCTGGAGCAGCTCTCCAGCTGCAGCTCCTGCCCTGCAGCCGAGCAGTCCGCCGGCTGCAGAGGCACCTGTGATGTGGTAGCACTGCTCCTCCTCGCTCCACTCCATCCTGCTGCACCAGTACTGGGCCACAGCAGCCACCAGCTGCCAGCCCCCGTCCTCTCTGAACAGCTTCTGGTCCTGGGGGCAGGGGGCAAAGCCAAAGAAAGAGGGGGCATGAGGGGGCTCAGCCAGCCCCGAGGCAGCAGGACAGCAGCCGAGGAGAGCAGGAGAGGTCAGAGAACCGGCCTGGACTGAGTCAGGAGAGTGCGGAGCCACCCACGAGGAGCAAGGACAGAGGAGCTGGAGGAGGTGCTGAGCAGCAGCGCCCTGGGGAGGACAGTGAGAGCCACCGGACAGGCGTCCTGCTGGCGCTGCTGCCAGGCTGCCCGGGCACAGCCCTGCCTCACCTGGGTGCTGTGGTAGTACTGCTCGAAGGCCATCAGCACGTCCCCCGTGACGTGGATCTCCCGGGCGCCGTAGACCTCCTCGGGGCAGACTTCCAGGCCGGTGGCCGCGCTCTCCCACGGGAACTTGGCACCCTGCTGGCGGGCACCCCCAGCTGCTCTCGCCCGCCCAGGCTGAAAGGAGGGCCCGCGAGGCAGAGGGGAGCCCCCCGCCCTCAGCCCAGGGCCTCGTCCCACCTCGTAGCCCTGCTGCCGCGCGTTGCGAAGGGCTCCGGGCAGCGTGCGGAGCCGGTAGTCCAGGATGGCCCGGGCAGCTCCGGGGTAGAAGAGCAGGATGTTTGGGAAGATCCAGGTGTCCTGGATGCCAGGCGAGGCGGGAGGTGGGACTGGCTGCTGGGCACCCCAAAGCTGCCGCCCGCTCCAGCCGTCGAGCCCCCCACCCCAGTGCTCTGGCCGTGACTCTGCTGGGCTCCTCAGCAGGGGCCACCCCACCACGGCGGCTCCTGCCCCTGCCCGCTACCTTGGGGGTCTCACCGGGACGACCCCGGCAGGGCCAGGGGGGCAGGAGTCCTCCTGACCCAGCGGGTGAAGAGCAGCCACCCACCTGGTCCCAGAAGACGTGTCCCCAGTAGTCCTCGCCCCGAGTGCCGTTGGACAAGCCACCGGGGCTGATGCCGTGGAAGAGGAAGCCCGGGCTGGCCGGGGGCGGGATGGAGCTCAGCAGGTAGTAGAGGCAGCCGCGGAGGGCCTGTCTCAGGCGCAGGGGCCCGTCCAGGTCCACGCAGCAGCCTCCCCACAGGGTGGCCCACGCGTGGATGTGGGAGCTGTGCAGGGCCGCGGCCGCCGCCAGGGCCATCCCCTGGCTGTAGCAGCTCTGCACCTCCTCCTCGCTCTCGGCCACGGCCGTCAGGAACTGCCAGCACCGCTCCCGCTCCTCCTCACCCAGCGTCAGCGCCGGGGGCACCGGGGTCCAGAGCATGTGAACCGTGGCACGGGGGGCCCCCTCCACCTCGGGAACCAGCGTGGTCCCGCAGACGTAGCTGTGCGAGACAGCGAGGAATGGGGAGAGGGACGGGGGGGCTCTGCACCCGTCCACCCACATGGGGGGCATCCCCGCAGCTCAGTGCCAGGCTCCCCCTCGCCCCGAGGCTGAAGCTCCCGCGTCCCCGCACTTCAGCTCAGCTGCCGACCCAGCCCCGAGCGCAGGAGGCTGAGAGTCGCCGGGGCTGGCCCCCGGGCCCAGCCGGCCCTTGCCTGAGGTCCTCCCCAGCCTGCTGGCCCCTGGGGGGCTCTTGGGGCAGTCGGTGTGGGTATCAGCCCCCGGTGCCAGCTCACAGCACGGGGGATCCGTGCACCGGCCCCCGGCCACCGTGCCAGCCGGGCCCTAGCCCCGTGTTTGCTGTCTGCCCCTAAGGGTGAGCAGGGGGCTGCAGCAGCCCACAGAGAGGCACTCGGGGCGAGGGCCCCCCGATCCAAACTCACTGCGCTCCCTGGAAATCCGGTCCTCGTGTCAGCTCCAGGTCCTGGCTCTGTGGCACGAAGGGAGTCTGGAGCTGGACCGTGACGGGGCGGGTGGAGCGGCCCGAGCGCTGCAGGGTGATGCTGAAGGCCATCAGGTGGACCAGGGACTGGTGAGCGTAGAGCTGGTGAGTGGCTGTGAACTCGGGCGACTGCAGGACGTGGCTGAAGGTTCCTGCGGGCACAAGTGGAGCCACCGACCCTCTGAGCCGCCCGGAGCCGCCGCTCTGCCCCAGGCTCCCGCCGCGGGTCCTGTCTGCCGGCTCCTGCTGCCTCTCCCCGCTGCAGAACCAGAGGCAGCTCTTGGCTGGACAGAGGGGAGGTGTCCAGGCTGTGGGAAGTGGTGACTGCTCCTGCCAAACCCTTTAGACCCTGGAGCCCCAGCCGGCGCTGGGCTCAGCGGGAGGTCACCCCCTGATCCCACACAGCCTGGGCAGAGCAGCCCCGCAGCGGAGCAGAGAGGGGGACAGGGAAGAGGAGCCCTTGCGGAGAAGGTAGCACAGAGACCCCAGGTTCTCCAGAGGGGCAGCAGCAGACAGAGGCAGAGGGCGGCGGGCGCCCAGGGTGCAGGCGGCAGCAGGGCAGGGAAGCTCCGGCCCGGGGTCAGCTCGTTACCCGTGCGGGTGTTCAGGGTGAAGGTCTCGGCCAGGCTGCCGGCGTCGGGCACCACCATCCTGACGTTGACGGGGCTGGGGAGGTCGGCCCGGTGGGTGTCCCCCGCCGCCCCGTTGTAGACGCCGTTGACGTGGAGGATGTCGCGGTACACGCGGGTGCCCAGGTAGGCGTTGGTCACGGTGGCCAGCAGCCGGGGGTCTGCGGGCAGGGAGGAGGAGGAGAACACGGCCGGGTCCTCTTCGCCGTCAGCCATCTGTCCGACCCGACTGCGGAGCCGCAGCGGGAGTCACCCTCGGGGCAGAGCCGGGGCGGCTCCCCGTCACCTCCCCGTGGCACCGCGGGCATCGAAGGCGCCCCCCGCCTCGGGACCTTCCCGGGTCTCCCTTCTGACCGCCACCAGCGCTCGTCCCTCATCCCAGTGTCCGCGGGGGTCTCCGACACCCGGACCCATTTCGTCCTCTGCCCGGTGCCCCGCTCCCCCTTCACCCCAGCGGCTCCTCCGCGCACCCAGACCCCGCCGACCCCCGGCCCCTCGCCTCCCCTTCCCCTTCCGCCTCCCTCTCTGGGAGAGGATCCCACGGTGCTGCTCCCCCTGCAGCACCGGTGCCTTCCCCTTCTTCCCTCCTCCTCCTCCTCCCAGCTCTGTTCTGTAGCACCCCAAGGCTCTCTGTGGCCCCGGCAGCCCCCAGCCCGGTGACCGCTCAGCTGGGGCAGGAGCCCCGCGCCCTCCCGGCCACAGGAACCCGGCCCCGTGCGGCTCCAGCAGCGGTGCCCCGGCCCCAGCTCGGCCCCCTTGGCACCGGGGGGACAGGAGAGGGGGCTCCGGGCAGCTCTCCTGACCCCAGAGCCCAGAGTCCTCGCTGGGAGCCGCGGGCAGCTCCCGGTTCCCCTGCGCCAGGAACCGGGACAAAACCCCCCCGGTGCCCTCGGAAAAGTTCGGAGCCCCTCAGGGGCGGGAGGGGAGCAGAGAGCGAGGGGAACAGAGAGCGAGGGGAGCAGAGAGCGAGGGGAGCAGAGAGCGAGGGGAGCAGAGAGGGAGGGGAGCTCTTGCCTGGGGGCTGGGGCTGAGGGGGACTCTGGCCGCGGGCAGAGGCTGTAGGGCAGCGGGGCTGCGGGCAGCGGGGAGCGGGAGGGACGGAAGTCTCTTGGAGCAGAAGCGAGGAAGGAAATCGCTTTTTTCCCTCCTTCCTTAAAACCCGGTGGAAACCACCAGCTCAGGTGGCTGCTCTGCGGGCGCAGGGTCTGCCCGGGGCTCAGAGCCCACGGAGCAGGGGGCAGGGGGGCTCTGGGCAGGAGGAACTGAGGGAGAACCCAGCGATCTCCCCTCAAGAAGGCACCGGAGAGCCTGGCCCGTGGCCGGGCAGGGCTGCGGGTGCTCCCAGCCGGGGCTGCGCACCCTGGTGCCACCGCTCAGGGTGACAGCTGCCCTTTGTCCCCGGCCACGCTCCAGCCCTGCTGCTCCTCTGCTGCCACGGGCAACCGCCTTGGACTTCAGCCTCCTCGGCCTGCCCCAGCTTCCTTGCCGTGTCCCTGCTGAACCCATCAGCCCCCCCTCTTCCGGACGCGGCAGCAGCCTCAGGGAGCACCTGCCCGGCTCCCCCAGCACAGGAGGGCTGCTGGCACCCAGCGCCAGCCTCTGCCGGCACCTCTAAGTCTAAAGCCCTGTAGGGTCACCCGGGAAAGCGTCCCCCCTGAGCTCCTCCGCTCCCCAGGGCCCCAACACCCTGGCCCCAGCCCTCTGTGCCAGCGTGAGCCAGCCCTGGCCCGCAGCTGCACTGCAGATGTGGCACAAGCTCCCGGGCAAGAGCCAGGGCACAGGCAGAGGCAGCGTCACCCATCCTGCCTCCAGCTCCTGCCGTGCTCAGCGGGACCAGAGGGAGGGTTCCCACGGGCTCGGGTGGAACCGGAACCGTGGCCAGGACTACCCCTCCAGGCCAGAAACACCCGGGCAAGAAGCTGAGGAGGAGGAGTGACAGAGTCTGCGTGAGGGAAAAGAGCTGCTCTGCGCCCCTCTGCTCAGAACAAGGGCTGCAGGGGGTCACCGAGCTCCCCAACACCTGCTCCCCGCTCCCCACGCTCTCCAGGGGGGCAGCCGATGGGGTCAGTCCCGCTGCTGCCTGTGCCCAGGGTTTGGGGGTTCAACTTATTCTTCTGCCCAGGATCAACCAGGGCACAGATGGGGCTCCCTGAGGATTTCGGGGGGGTCCCTCAATGACTCCTCTCCTGCTCCCCCAGCTGCTCCCCCAGCTCCTCGAGGGCCTTATCCAGTCCTCCTCTGCAGCTGCCGTCCAGGACACAATTCGCAAGGCTTTGCCCCTCATCAGCAGGACAGCTCTCCCGCTCCTCACCGAGCGCTCACGGCCACCCCCGTCCCTGCAGCCGCTGCCCCCCACTACCCCCGCAGTGCCCACAGGCTCCTCGTGGGCACAAAGGAGCCGCTGACGCTGCCTCCGTCGCTGGGAGCAGCACGGAGAGGCAGCTGGGTTGGCGCTGGAGCCTCCGCTAAGGGGGCGGTGAGGAGCGGGGAGGCCATCCGGGGGCCGATGCTGGGGGGGCCTTCTCTCGCCCAGAGGCAGATGCCCTCGCACACGGGAGCAGGGTCCTACCCACTGCTGTCCGCGTTCAGGCCCCGCGGCAGCAGCCCGAGGGGGGAGGACGCTGCGGTCGAGAGCTGCGAGGGACAGGGAGAGGGGTCCCGGCAGCAGAGCGTGGCAGAGGTGCCACCTGGGCACAGGGGCTTTGGCCCCAGAGCCGCAGGGAACGGGGTGCTGCAGAGGGGACAGAGAGCAGCAGCGGAGGGGAGGAAAAACCACTGGCCAGGGGCTTGGGGTCTGGGGTCCGGGGCC
>VZRI01009867.1:0-22286 GCA_013397515.1 Upupa epops
ATTCTGTGATTCTGTAATGTAATAACAGTGCTTTTGGCAGATATGTGCACTCATATCAGATGTAAATTAATTTATTCACCAACTAATCTGGAACTGGATTAAAAAAATATATTTATGCTTTATCATAAATATAAAAAGTTTCTAATTCAACAACATTTAGCAATATATTTAAAGCTTCTGTTGCTCAGAACTGTCAGTTGTTTAGTGATACTTAGTCATCTGTTTATGGTGTTTTTCTAGAGAAAAAAGAACTTAGGCAAGAGTTTGAATGCTTTGTAGAGCAGGACCTCTCTACCAAAATTGAAGTAATGTGTTGACTGTTTCTGTTACAGGAAGTTTTGCTGAACACTGAAATGAAGCTTTAGTCAGGGTTCAAAGATAGTCACCTTTCTAATATTGATGTATAAAATTTATAAATATAAAATGCTTTCCTGGTAATTATTTTCAAGTGTTTTATGAGTCAGTGAGAAGGAGAAAACAAATGACAATGAGCTCACTCTGATGGTTTAAAACTTAAAATTAATAGTGTTTGTGTAAGAGAATTCTTGGATAGTTTTTCTTTATACTTACACATAAAAGACCTCAACATTCTGCAATTTTGACCAGGATATTAATGATTCATGTGAACAAGCAAATGGGATGAAGTCTAATGGCTAATCTAAACAGCCATAATTTTTTCCCAAATTCTTGTGAAACAGAAATAACTAAAAGTAAGGTGTAAAATAGAAAAGAACTATCTACTGAGGAAAGCTTTATCCCTGATTAGCTGGAAAGAATTCATAATGTATTTTGTTTTCTTGAGGAAACTGGATCCAAGTAAGAGGTTATCCTCTTAGTTGAGAGTCTTTCTGTGTATGTGTACAAAGCTTCTGGGACTTCTATTTCATCTGTGCATGAAGTTAGCATAATAAATTTTTCCTGACTTTACAGTGGAACGTTATGGAGGAACAGTACTACTTTACATTTCCATCAGAGGGTACTATGAACATGCCTAAAACTGACATTTTTTGGCATCCTGTGCAAAGAAAGGGTTCTTCCTTCAGTTTGGAATTTTCTGATAATTTTCAGTGTTTATACATCTATGTACCATCAGATGCATTTGCCTGGCTGAAAACATGAGTGGTTTATGTAGTCTCATGAAAAATATTTGAAAACAAGTTTAGCAAACATTCTCTTTTGCTTGTAAATATTCACTGGATAAAAAGAAGTCTTCTTAAAAAACTTCCTGTCTGTAAAATGCAAATGTGGATACAGATAAAAAATTGTTCCTCATGTCCTGAACATCTTAGTATCTTGGCAGCTAACACGTACTTTCTTTCTCCTTATATACTGGGAGAAATTTTGTCAGCAGAGCTTGAGAACCTGAAGTGGTAGACTCAGTGTTTCTCATACAAACATGTTTTATAGAAAAGCAGCAGTCGTGTACCAGTGACTGACTGCCCTGGGGACAGTTGCTTTTGGTATGTGAGTCACTGGGTGCTGCTTCTGTACTGGCACTGAGTTCCTTCTGAGAGAAAGTGCTTTTGTATTCTTCAAAAGGTTCTTTGGGTTCAGCCACCTGGGTTGCTTTTCTTCACTGTTCTTTTCACATATCATTTTGCCATGGCTTTCTATTCATGCAGCTGCTTGCAAACAGGTGACTCTCCATGTGGCCATGTGTACATCAAAGATGTAATCCACATGCAATAAGGACATATTTAATCTTTGTTTTCATCCATTTTTTTGACAAACTTTGTTCTGTTTACAGTTTGTCATCCAAGCACAAAGGCCCTTTTGATAGCTCCAAATAAGGAGTAACAAGAAATGAGCAGTTCTTGAACAATACCTGGGTAGAAATATGTTCCCAGGATTTGGCAGACAGGGCTTGTCCCAGCCCCAGCTAGGGACAAGGAAGTTGGTGGGCAGCAGCAACAGCTCAATCCCAGGCATCAAGAATCTCTTTTGGAATTCACTGTCTATTTACTTATTTTATGAATTATTAAATCATTAAAATAATCATTTAGATCTGGAAACAAACACCTTACTATAGCTAGAACATGTTTATTTATCAAATACTGCCTATGATTGCATCGCAGCTTAAAAAACTGGAAAAGCAGCCAACATGTAAAAAAGAAGTCACTTGCAATATGTGGCTTATGTGTGCATGGATCATGTATGTGAAAATAAAGCTATAGGTGTGCATGTAATGTTGTAAATGTAAGTACCATTGCATGCAATTTTTTAAATACATGTCAAACTATTTACTTTAGTGAAGTCATTCCTGGGCATGACTTACTAAATGAAAGCAAAATCAGAATCTAGTTAATTTTATAAAAAACACAAAGCCTGATTATTTTTACTGAGTTTAGATTTTTAAACTACAGGAAAAAAGGAATCTCAATATGTAAGTATTAGAGGCATTGGCACTGCCTTTTTAATCTTCATATCTGAGTGTACTGAACCTAGTATTGCATAGACCCCTCTGTGCTGTACTCTGATTCCACTGAGGTAAATAACAAAACTTCCATTGTATTCGGTGGTACAGGATTAGTCCCTCTATTTTTCACTGGCCTAGAAGCTTTCTCCTTGCTATTATTGTATCTTCATATAAATATAGCAGCATTATTGAAAGCCATAAGCTTCATGCCATTGCTTTGCTCATCTACTTAAATTCAGTACCACGTGGCAAGTGTCTTTGGAGCCTTATCTCTCAAGCCAAAAAGAAAAGTATGATCACAATAGTCAGCTTGGCTTTTCTTCTCATCTGTATGTGCACTTAATTGCAGGAGAAGTTCAGACACCATGAGCTTCAAACGATTTCTTTCAAAGGCATTAGGAAAAGAAAGAGAAACAAAATACTGAGCTATTGCAAAGAAGTTTTCAGCTAGTGCATGTTTATTAAGCTTACTTTATTCTACCCATCTTATTCAAAGACATCTGATTAAACTGTCCCAAATAAAAAGGACAAAGCTTTCTTCAGTCTGTGCAGTGCAGATAAATAATTTTGTGGGAGATCTTTATCATCTCTCAGGCTCTATAGTGGAGAGTTGTTCAGACATTTCATACAGTCTGTGTGCATTGCCAAATACAGTCCTGTTCAAAACATGCTGAAACACATGTATCTGGCTAATTTGAGATAGAAAAGGTTGTTTCTAATCACTACAGTATATGCTTTGCAGTCGTTACAGGTAGGTGCTCCTATTTCTTGCATTGCATGTATTTTCACTGAAATTAACAGAGCAATTCTCTAGAATAAGGATGGATTAATATAAGGGCAGAAATTGCTGTATGGCATAGGACTTAATAACCTTGTTGTGACCTTGTTAGGGTACCCTACTTTAACCTTTGTATTCTTTGTTTTGGCACTGTGATAACTTACACTTATTGACAGGTAGCTGATGTTTTTGGAAAAGACTATTCCAAGACAAAAACGGATATTGAATGCCATTTTATCCATTAAAATTGACACCTGGGTCCTTAGCTGTACGTTCTCCTGAAGGTAGATCTCGCACTATCTCAGGATTTGTTAGTTTACCTTTTTAATGTTTTTTCCCAATACATATATCTCCCATACAAGAAAAGTTGATTCTTATTGAATTAGGGAATTTAACTGCTCTTTTTTTCCTGCTGTGGTTCAGTGTAAAATCACAGAATCACAGAATAAACATGGTTGGTAAGAACCTACTAGATCACTGAGTCCAACCATACCAACACCCACAGAACACCTAACTACCTGATCGATGGAAAACCAATAGGCCCAATTGCTTTTGCTTCTCTGTCTGATTATGCTTTCTTTTAAACTAGTGATTAGTGAACAATGAGTGTGATGTTTGAACTATGTGACTAATCAGTACTATTACTTCCAATCTCTATTTCTCTTCAGTTTATACAGTTAATCTTTATTTGAGCTCATCTTTATTTGAGTTTATCTAAGAGATAGGCCAGATAATAATTGCACTTCAGTTTTATGCATACCAATATTTTTGCCATAGCTACACATCATGCTCTTCTGCTTGGAGATCAATATTTAGAGGAAGTTGCAAAAGGAAAGTGGGATGTTTATATATGAAATAAGTACTTACTGTAATCTCCTTTGAAAAGTTAATAGTTCTTTTGATAATATTTGTCTCATATTAAAATGAAACATACTATGGAAGGTCTCTGCTAAATTTACGAAACATCCACTTGCATTAACAGGAGGTGCTCTGAGTACGCGTATATGCCAGTCACCACCCTGATGAATCTGCAACTAAGAGTTTTGACCAGCTAAGCCCCGACAGTAATAAGTATTTAAAAACTTATTTATTTTTTCCATGAGTTCTCTTTTCTGCGTTTTCCTGTTTTAAGCTTTGTCCTTTCCTCCTGCTGTTTCCACCAATGATTACTGATAAAAGTAATGGCTACTTACCTGCTTCATCTACTTTAATCACACTGATTGACTGTCTCCCCTTTGAGTGTCTCCCCATGACTATCCTATTGCAACAAATTTGTAACCAGAGACACAGAGTGTGGAAAATATCTTTCTCATTTCTGATTTCCTTTTCATTCAATTTGTTAACAGACCAAAACAGTTCCCAAACATGTTACCACCCACCTTTGTCTTCGCTGGAAGAGAGACAAAGTGAATCCCACTGATAGTAAGATTTTTTTGAAGATGATGTCTCCATTGAAGAATAATTAAAATGCAGTAAATGGATCACAATTCCACTGTTGACTTCTGTTTTTTTCCCAGTCAGAGCTACCTGTGGCTGTCACACTTCTCTATTGCCACTGGCTACAATGTCTTGTATCAATATGAGCGAGCACAACACAGCTTATTGTTGATTCAAGTTCACGGAGGCAGCGGCTACCAGGTTGTGTTAATTCCCGTGTACATGCAAATGCCTCTTTAACTAGAGATGCCCACATTTTTCTAACCTTGTCACCCTGTGTCTAGGAGACAGATAATAAAATTAATTAAAGTAGGCTTTATTGCACATTTGGGAAAGTGATGGGCTGTTGTAGCTCTGAATCAGCAGTCTCTGGTTTCATATTTGCATCAGACTAATAAAGAAAACAAGACAATTCATATAATACCCTCTGCAAACAAGATCTCTGTATCTGATTGTGTAACCTTCATTACCGCAATGCTGCAATACGTTAACTTATCACTGGAAGCGTTACCTCTTTTATGATAGTTTTGTAAGGCTAAATATTAAACTGCTTTGTAGACATGCATATAGTAATAGTCAATAAAAAAGGAATGATTCCATATGGAACTTTTTGTTAATCAGAATGTCTCTCTGTTTTCTTCTATTTTGTAAAAAGATGCAACGAGCTTTTTTTTTGTTATTTTGTGTTCATTAATAAGATATTTTCATTTTGTTTTCCCAAAAAGTGGAAACCCTGGCATCTTCAGAGTGCAAGCTGTGATTGGAACATTCCCTGGACTGGAAAGAGGGAAAATTGCCCTGATCTTCCCTTATATCTGTATAATCTTAAGGTCTGTTTTGAAATGTGTCTTACAGCACCCCAAATATTTATTCGTTTTAGAATAGTACTCCACAAATGCAGTTATCAGGTACCATGCTGAGCTAATGTAACAATTTGTAAAGCACTTGGGGATCTTGACAATGCTCAGTAAACCTATATTGTTTACAATAACTATTGTTTGGCAAAGGAGACAAAGTATTGGTGGGAGGAAAGGATCTATGAATGAATAATTAAAACTGCCTGGAAAGGAATTGTGTTATTTCAGGTTTTTTAGAGAAATTACAGTTGCTTCATTAGCAAGAGTGAAAATCTGTGTAAGACTACAGTTGTTCTCATCATGAAATGATGATAATACAAGTTGCCTGATGGGAAGCTGGAATACAGTGACTTTGTCACAACATTCTAGGTGTGACATTAAAAATGCTAACCGCCATAAATAATTGAAATGTTCTGTACAAAGGATCTGCTCATACGGCAGGTGTTTTTCAGTATCGTTGCTTATTTTCATGTGAAAATTTTAGCTTTCTATTACAAGTATTAAAATTATTTTCTTCTGCCATTTATTCAACTAGTAATGAAGAGGCTGGTGTTTTCTGTTTGTTCTATACATTCTTTACATTGCAGCTCCATTGCAGCAGCCTCACATAGATTTAAAGGGGTCTCAAGAAGGAAGGTCTCCTCCTGCTGATTCTTCACATTGAAGGTACCAGGTTTGCAGTTGAGGGGATAAAGAGCCCAGCTGAGTGCTCATCTGTTTGCTTGACTACCAGGCTTTCTGATTTCAATAGCACCCATGCTCACACAGGTATAAATGGATCCAGGCAAGAAAGGATCTGATTCTACCTTTTGGTGGGCTTATTTCCTAGCGAGTTCCAGAGCAAGGTATTTAAATGTGAGAAATGTAGTTCATACCCTCCTTAAATGTGGTGCTTTCACCTTACTATTTCTGTAGATATATAGTCACTTTATGAGACAAAATACAGATTGTCTCATGAACAGCTTATAACTCTCCTCTGCTAAATAAAGCTCAAGTTTGTACAATATAGCCTGTAATTTGGGTTGTAAAAACCGCCCAGTTATTTTCCCTTAATATCTGAGCAGCAGATTGTGACAAGCTTCTGTGTGAGTGCCCAGATTAGAAATGCAAACCTTGTTCATGCCATGCTCATTTACTCTCACATTGTTCTCTTTCTATAATCCAAGAGCCTTTTCCTCATGGTGGTCTGAAGCACTTGCAGTGCTACAGACCTTGAAACTGAGTGTTACCTACCTCCTGGATGCACAGGAAAGCAGGAATGGGCCAACTGAACAGAAGACGAGGAGACTGTCAGAGTGCATGGTCATCCCAGTGCTGAGCTTGTTCAAAGATGGATTATACTGCATGCTGCAAAATCTCTTTATTAAAGGGGTAGCCAAATCACTTTGGCATTTGGGGTTCTTTTTTACTCCCAGCAAAGTCAGTTTGAGCTCTATAGCACACTTCAATGAGAAAATGCTAAAGCATTAAATAACATGCTGCACAGCTTTTGTGTTACTTGAAAGGGATCCAGGCAGACCTTTGCCAGAGCGATTGTGAATGTGGTATTTTTCCAGAAGAGTTTGGAGAGTCTCGGGCTTGGCCAAAGGAGTACCAATCAGTTCAAACCTAAAATTGTGCTAAGTTTTCAAAAACGTAAATGACAGACAACAAAAAAGCATGAGAAACATGGAAGCTATAATTCAAGTTAACATCTGAGCAGAGTACAAAAGAGAGATGCAGCTGGTTAAATGAACTTTTTCTCTAAAGAAACTTCAGTTGTAATTTTTTTCATATTGAATTTTAAAAATAGTCTCCACTTTACCCTTTAAGTGAACTGGAAAAGAACAAATGACAATAGCATAGTAATTTGGGGGCCAATTTTCCTTAAATACATGTTCTATTCGTTATTGAACCCTTTTGATATTGGAAGCTTCAGGACTCAGTTCTCTGAAAGAAGCTGCATAAATTGAGGAATTCTGACAATACCGCTTGGCCTAATAGCTACTTGATCACGATGCCTTAGTGGATCCCACTGTTCTGGCTGATTGGAAGGCTCTCAGTTACATACAGTAATTCTGAAATGCCAGTCAAACTGCCATGGCTATAGAGTTTTGCATGCATTGTCTTGTTAAATCCTATTCAGGCTTTGAAATCTGGCTGTAAAATCATTCTTCGCTAAGGAGACGTGCACAAGTCTGAAATCACATCCACTTGACTATTTTTACATGTATTTTAAAATCACTTATCTGCTTTTGCCATCTTTTATTTTTTAGCCTTTTCTTCTTATATCAAGAAGAAAACATAAAAACCTTTCTCCCCAGAATCGAATGTTGAAAGTCTGGATAAGGTGGTTTTTCTCAGGATAGTTATTTTTTCTTGTGCTGCTGCTAGACTAACCTCACCAAAGGGTGCTTTCAGTCTTTCCTGTTAAAGAAATGAACTCATAACACTTAGAGACTTCTTTCATGTTTCAGGACACACTTTGCCAGACCTTTCTGAATGACTTTGCAGTTAACATGGACATAGCATTTCCTTGGTGCTGGTTGCAAACTTGTTTTGCATTGATTCACTCTGGACAGTACCAACATAAAATAGGTAGATCATTTAAACCATTTGGTATTGGTGGTATAGCGATCTATGAAAGAAGAAACTATAACAGTTTCTTCTGAACTAACTAACTATCTGAAACTTCTGACTAACTGAAAGTTAATACAGATAAATGTAATGTTGTACTGTAGTTTTTCTTGTATATCTAAAGCTTTTTCTTTTCTTTTGTTAGAGCTGAGGCTTTTATATACTAATGGTCTGTCACATTATCTAACTACATTTAATATTGGCCTTTTCTTTGCAGAGGGGAAGGAGAAGATGGTTTCTTACAGAGCATCTGCTGTATAGGAGCAGAGCCAGGCAGATCTTAAAAAAAATTACTCAAAAAGCACCACTCTTTCCATTTTCTTTTACAGGTTCCACATTACCTTGGCTCCTTCCCTATTTGTCTTACCTGGTCTGTCTTGGTATTTGTACAGTGGTCAGCTGGCTGACTTGGGAATATTAATGAAACTCAGTACCACATACCAATTTCTATCCTCTCACACTGATCTTGTGATTGTTTTATTCGTTGGGATTTGATTTTGAAATAATGTAAAGCTGTTCTAATACAAAATGTTATTTGGAACCAAAAATTAGGCATTTTGATTAGAGCAATATCTGCACTGATGCCAAAATAACCTTGTGATTTGTGATTATCTGTTAAATAAGCTATGAAACCATTACCTTACAATGTATTGATCAAGGTTTTTTTTTTTTTTAACTATGGCAAAATTAGACTAAAAGACCAAAACACGCAGAACTTGTTTTGTTTGCAAATGGCAACATTCACCTCTTTTCTTAAGGCTGCTGACAAAATAGTCAGATGGGATCAAAGCCCTCACCCACTGTATTCAAAGTCTAAAGAAATAGGGATAAACCTTTGTCTTCAGTGTGACACATTGAAGGACTTAACTGTCAGGCCTCACAATGCAAAATGGGTGCTGAGGATTTGCCACAAACTTTCCTTCCAGGAAGGTAGTGGATTGCCTAATCTCTGGTATGATGTGGATGCAACAGCAGAGGAAAAGCAGAGTACTCTTTGTGTCAGTACACTTCAGTGTCAGCTTGCAGTCCCTTCACTTTCACTTGTGTTTCTTACCTGCACTCAATTTTTCTTACTCTTCTTTTAGTGCAGCTTTACACAGTAGCAGCAAACAGCTTCTGACTACTCGTATTCTCAGCCTGTCTTTCTAAGCACACTGGATTTCTGCTGTTTCTGTGAGGCATGTGAATGTGTCTTGCAGTCAGCCTGAGGATGACTGTGTGCCCAATACGATTAGCAGCCTCCAGAGATCACCACCTGAAAACCAGGCATGTTACAGATTGTAGACCTTCCTGGGAGAAGTCAGAGAAATTTATGCAGTACCTGCTGGCAATTTGCCTGGCTTCAGCCAAAGGTATTGATTGTTAGATGCATTAATTTTAAGAAGCAGAATTTGTCTTTTTTTTTTTTGTTCAGGGCCAGTACGCAGCTGTGAAATCATTTAGCTGACTTAACTGAGAGTATTTGACAAGGAGAGCACTTGTATTAATACAAACAAGCATATCTTTCTTTAATTGCCTTCCTCATTCACGCAACTCTGCTTGTTATGCTCAAATTCAGGAATGATCCTGAAGCACTGTTATAGCTGTTTTAACACTCCCATAGAGGAAAGATGTCAGATAAAGTAGTGAAAATGTATTAAATTGGCTCGGTATTAGCAAGAAAACCTCTTCTTCCTAAGCTCTCCATCTTCTCCTTCTCAGTCCTCTCTACATGCTTAGTTGCTCCTTTTCTGTTTACAAATTTGTAAACCATCTCACCCCTCTTTGTACTTTCCTCAGTTAGACATTTGTCTTTTCAGAGTAGCATCTCCTTTCAAGATGCGCTTTGCAATAAATTTGTACCTTTCAAAAGAGAGGACAGCCTTCTTGGTGATTTCTGCAGAGCCCTGAACAGTTCTGAGTGATACAAATGAAATGATACCTCAAAATAACAATGCGAATGAAAGTATACTGTTCAAATAAAGCAAAACAGAAGCTTGAGTTAAAATGCTCTTGAAGGCAAATGGAATTTAGATGGGTGCGTTCATGCACGCTGAATGGCAGCACTGCTTCTTATAGCACTGTTCAGTGGACCCAATACTTCCCAGGAAAAAAGACAAAGAACCTTTGGAGTGGACAACACTACTCTTTCCTCCCAACATTGTGGCTGCACCCAGCTTTTAACCCATACTTCTGAAGCCACCTTTCTTTCAGTATTTTGACTTATTTCCATGAAAAACTAGTCAAATTCTACTCTGCTGTACAACTGCACATTTGCAAACTATCCTCTGTATCAAACCTTTAACCAAAATGAGAGCATTTTTTCCATTTCTTGTCTTAAATCCCAGTTTTGTAGCTGTCCTGGATCTGAATACATCTCATTTATAATTCATAGTATCTGGGTGCAAGGAATATAGTATAAAATCATAGAACCATAGAATTATTTGAGTTGCAAAATAATTTTAAGATCATTGTGTCCAGCTATTAACCTAACTATACCAATTCCCCTGCTAAACCATGTCCCTAACATCTACACAAATTTTAAACACATCTAGGAGTCATGATTCAACCCCCTCCCTGCTCAGCCTGTCCTAAGTCCTGATGACCCTTTCAATAAGGAAGTTTTTCCTAATGTCTAAAATAAACTTCCCCTGGCACAACCTGATACCATTTCCTCTTGTTCTATTACTTGTTCCTTGTGAGAAGAGACCAACATCTACTTCTCTACAGCCTGCTTTCAGGTAGATGTAGACATCAGTAAGGTCTCCCCTTAGCCTTCTTCTCTTCAGTCTAAGCAGCCCCAGCTCCTTCAGCTGCTTCTCATAAGACTTGGTCTCCAGCATATGCATTGAATGTACAAGTACTTCAGTGTAAAGTGTGTAGTTCTGTACAGTGTACAGAAAGCACAATACTTCAGTGTGGTTTTTACACACTTCATGTTCCAGCTATTGAAATCTGTCCCTTTTCATCATTCTCATTCCCATTTTCCAGTTATTTTCCAACCTGTTTAGATTATTTTAAAATATAACTACTACTAATAAAATTCTTCTACTGTCGAAGAAGTGCCTAAGAGAAGGGAGTGAAAGGTATTTGTTATATTATCAGAGTCATAAAATAGTGCTTTATCAAGTGTCACATAAAAGTGAAAGTAAGGATTTATGAATACATGGAAAAAGAAACGATATAAAAATGCAGGAGATTAAAAAGACTGGGGAGATATGATTTGTCTTTGTGACTGACAGTCAAAAAATAGTATTCCATTCTCATCGTAAGAAGTGATATCCTCTGAGACTCACTTTTAACACTTGTTGGCTCCTGTATTCAGTACAGCTTATAGATGAAAATGTGAGGAGGAGCAGCCTTCTAATAGACCTTGGGAATACTGCTGTGTAACAGACGAGTCTACTGAATGATAAAGTCATTTTCTATGTGGCACTATTGGAACAGCCAAGATATCAGCTTGTTGAGTTCATCTTCTTTGGTAGCTCATTCATGGGTTCTTGCACAGCTACCTTGTGGCAGCGATGTGTAGAGTTCAAGGTAGTTAATTTCTTATTAATGAAGCAGAGTGAAAAATATTCCAAAGGGCCACTGGCAAACCTAGGTAAAAGCAATGACTAATAATGAGAGCCAAAAAACCCAGCACACATTAGAGAGAATGGAAGACAACCATACAATATATTGTGCTTGAAAAAAATCACTTTTTCCTAAAATATAGCTCACAGTCCTATAGCTTTATTTCTGCAGAATTCAATTCTCTCATCACCTCCTTGGGAATGAAATAGAGAATGTTTTGCCTTCTGTTCTTCATTCGTCAATTAATTTAGTATTGCAATATGTCCATGCTATTTATCAATTAATTCCATTTGAATGGAATCCTTGTTTGAAATATCACCACACATTATGTTATTAAAGTGTCTTAAGTTGTAAATGCGAACAGTTGAAGAATTAATTGCACTAAATTTGGAAAGGAATGGAAAGGTGAAAAAATTCAAGCCTCTGTAAACCCAGCTGCACTGTAGAGTTTTTATGGTCAGAAAAATCCATGCTGGCCATTTTTTGACATGATAAAACCTGGAAGTTTCCTAGTTCAATAAGATCATCAGGCAGGAAAACATTCGTAAGCAGAAAAGAGCAGTGATGTTGACAAAAAAATACTGTGAAAATGTAATGGCAGTTCCATAGCTGCACAGTGTTTTGTCCTTAACTGGTTTTGTCAGCTGCTTTTCTTGTAACCATTGGCCATGCCATAGTTCTATATAAACCTTTACAGGAGATAGAATCAGCTTTAATGAAATTTGAGTAGCTGACATATTAAGCAATGCATTACACCGGAAGAAATGCTCCTTGATATTTTTCCAAAGGACTGTCTCTCAACTATAATCACTTTTTCCTTGCTTGAATGATGTCACTGAAGACTATAAAGAAACTAATTATTTTGGCATTGACTGAAAAATAAATTGAGAGCATTTGAGTATTTTTAGAAATTATTTCCTTTATCCTATATTACTAAGCACTCCAATCAACAGCACACAGCAGAAGCTGATTTAATGACTGCTAGCTTCCAGGACAGCGAACCAGATCCCATGCAATAGGCAAATGTTGATTGTTTTGTTATTTTAACAATTTTAAACCCCATCATGGAAGAAGTATTTTAGAAGACAACAAGTTACAAAGCAAATGTATTCATAGATATTTTTAGAAGAATCTATTTTAAAACAGTGATTTTACTTAATGAATATAATTTCAAATGTTTAATGACATAAATACCAGATGCAGACATTATTTCAGCCCAAAGGAAAAAAAAATATCATAAACTATGCTTTAGTACTCTGAATTTAAGAACCTCAAAATGCAAAAAATCAGCCCCAGGAAGTTGATTCAGAGCATCTGAGATAATTACCCATCACTTCAGAATCAGTGCAAAGGGATAAGTGCAATCAAAACCAAACTGGAACACCTAGATGTTGAGCAGGGATCTCTTAAAGCCATCAATGGGAAGTGCATGCTAAACTTCATTCTGTCTTTAAAGTAGATTCAAGGCTACATATTTGTACCTTATCATTCCTATAAGTTGTTGTGGCCTAGCTTGGGCTTAAAAGCTTTTGTACTTACTCGGGCTATTTTAGAACTCAGCTCAATTTCCTCTTCAATTGTGTTGGATCAAACGTGCTCATACTGAGAAGCAGGATTTCCCATTTAACTAAGGGAAGTGAACAACACCTTTAATTATTTGAAGAATATGTTCTTTTAGTTGGAATTTACTGTTACTCTCTTGTAACACAAATAAAAACCAAGTCTGTCTACATCTGACCTCATTTTTTTAAACTTTTTTAAACCATTTAAGAACCATTCTTCTCCATCAGAAAGAAGAATTTATCTTAATTCTTCTGTATACTTCACTAGAGACCATGAGAACAAAATTTTCCGTTCTATATGAGGAAGGTCAACACATCTACCTAATGGTGTTATCTGCAAACTTACTGAGGGTGCACTGAAATCCCTTCATCCAGACCATTGAGAAAGATGTTAAAATAGAGATAAAGAGAGTTAGAGAACTGGCTTAGATATTGATCCCTTTGTGACTGCCTGGCAACTGGCTGCCACTCACCACCACTCTCTGGGCTCAGCCAAGCAGCCAGTTTCTTATCCAGCGAAGAGTACACTCACCCAAACCATAAGTAGTATGTTTCTGAAGGAGAATGCTGTGAGAAGCACTGTCAAAGGCTTTACTTGGTAGACCAATACCATAGGCCTTTTCTCATCTAGTAAGCATGTCATCTTGGCATTGGAGATCACGTTAGTCAAGCAGGACCTACCTTACATAGACTCATGATGAATGGGCCTCATAATCTCATTGTTATGTCCATGCCACATGTACACCAGCAGCTGTAGGTGATAAACATATAGGTTAAGTGGAAAATAACCAAGCAGATGTCAGAGGTACTTGCTTCTTAACCAAATTATATGCATTTAAGTATATGCAAATATAATGCCATATTAAAGCAGTAGATGGAGTTCATACCACCTGGACGTAGGACTCTTTTCTGGAAAGCTGCACCTCTGAAAAATTACTTAGGTGCTGTGGGAACTAACTAGTTTAACATAAATTCCAAGCCTGAAACAGTGGTAGAGAAATGACTATGATCCCCGAAAGAGGAACCCAGAGCGGGAGTAGACAACATTGTTTTCTTCTGAATTTGAACAGAAGAGCCTTGAGAACAGTCAGAGGAACAGAAAATGTGCCTTATAGTAAGATCCTGAAGCAGACCACATTGTTCAGTAAACAGAGAATTTCAAGGATAATAAGAGGATAATTTATAAGTACTTTGAATTAGACCAAGAAATAAGCTTCAAAGTTCTGCCAAAAGGTTAATTAGCTATTGATGGCAGCAACTCATCATGGATAGTGAGAAAGCCTCACTGAGGATTTAAAAAATCAAATCTGAACATATTTTTAAAGCATTTGACTACAACGGAGTTATTGAGCTGAAAGGAGGCATTAAGTCATAAAAGTCCAATAGCGTGTGTCATGCAGAAGTCCAGACAACAGTCACAGTAGACCATTTTAGCTTTAAAATTTCTGTGATGCTAGCTTGCATACTAATATCACAATCAATATTAATTCATCTACATAATATGATTGCCATGTGTTCTGGTTTGAAAATTGCCAAATTTTCAAATATTCATCATGGAGCTTTTATGCCGAAAAAGCATTTTATTTTGAAGCTGGAGACAGCTTTCCTAGCAGACCTCCTGCTTTAGTGTCTGGACTCTACAGGTGATTGGTGGACAGAGTCCATAAAGGGAAGGTACTTCTTTTCTTTCTCTTCTTGTAGCCATCTTTGTCGTCTCCTGCAACAACAGATCTCGAGATAGGGAGCTCCTCTAGGAGAGAGAGAGAGAGAGAGAGAGAGCGAGCTCCCCCCACCCCCTAAGGGTGTGGGGGGTGAGCAATGCCTCTCAACCCCCTACTACTGAAGGGTGGAAAGGAAAAGAAACTTAAACTTGGCTGCACCCTGCTGCAGGGGTAGCTACAGCCCTCTTTTGCATGGGAGCTCGAATGCAGAGAGACCAAAGAGAAAAGCCGGTCTCCATACTTGCAAACCCCCTTCTGTGGGGGTGAACCNTTGAATTGTGTGTAAAGGCACTGTGATACAGTTTCTGTTTTACCTTTTTGATTCTTAACTTATTTGGGGATTTTCCCCTTTTCTCCTTGGTGATGGGTTCAATCAACTGTTGTCTTTCTAGCAAAGTTACTTCATTGCCTGTTGAACTCTAGGTGAGAGCTGGTTGTTGTGCTAGAATTATAGGCACCAACCCAAACTGATTTAGACTCGTGTTAAACCATTATACCATATATATATAATTCCTTTTCTTGTTTCTAGATTATAAACTGAGACAAATGTATTTGCCGGAGACATGCAATCCAGTTTGGACCTGCCCAATTCCCTAAGTGTTACAGTGTAGTCAGCACCATAAGTTTTCTTGCCTAAAGGAGTGACTCCTATAAATGTGTGTCCTCTGCCACTGCCAGTACAAAACCAAACAGGTGCCTGAGCTGTTAAAGTCTTAAAGTGTCAAATAAATGTCTACTCCTTATGTGAAAACAAGATTTCTAAATAGTTTTCAGTTATCTGACTGAGAATAAAAGTTCAGAGTTAGCAGCAAACATATAGATCCTCCTTGCAAACGTGTGCCTGGAGATTGAGTTTTCACTCAAATGAGTGAAATGACTTGTCACAAATGAGTTGTTGTTTTCAGTTTAAAAAAAAGCTTTCAAAATCCCAAAGTATGTGATTATTATAGCCAAAGATAAGACGATGTTTTTTCAGGATATAACTACTTATTCCTGTTGCTCACCTATACTTAAAGATTTCCTGACATTAGAAATGTACAACACTATTGTCTCATAAAAATGCATCTGATTTCAGCAAAGGCCGACAGTTAGAACTTACTTTCTTTTAGATCTTCACAATTGATTTCCTTAGTGTATGCACTGTCTGCAACATAGGACGTATTTCTCTACAGTGCAGTTTGTGTCCTCTGATTGAAATAAAACCTGTCATACCTTATGTCCACTCCATATTTGCCTTGTTTGCCTTGTAAGTAGGGAAGTTTGGTCTAGGTTTCCTAGAAAAATCTTGCTTATACATATATGTTTCCTACTGGTTTTTTGAAGGGATTTTTGAGCTTCTACATTCACTACTTTTTTGGGTAAGACCGTGGCAGGAAATATGTCAGTTTACCGGTGTTCATCTGGAAGCCCATTTTCTATCTTCTGTTTCCTAAACTAAGAATCACTTAAGCTGATGGCAATAGGTGTTTTTTGATAGGCTTTTCTCTGACTAGTACTGCATAAGTTTTCCTGCTAGCATTCCCTCTAGGTTCATAAGATACATCAAAAAGGACCAGCTTATGTCTGTGGTTGAATATTTCTTTCTTCAGGGGATGAATTGAGGAGGGCAAAAGGTGATGATACAACAGCTTATACACACGTCAGTTTTCGGGCAGCCTGAGGCTGTACCAGCTTCTTTGACAACTAAGAACTGCATTATATCTGACAAGAGGTTCTTCAGACTGCATTCAGACGCATTTAGAGACCTTAAAAGGGGTTCACTCACTCAGCTAGACTATTTAAATCTAAGACTGGGTCAAAGAACATACAGTTTTCAGAAAGACAGAACATTCTGCTCAGGAGACAAAGATATTATGCAAGCACTTAGTTTTTCTTAACAGTGATACAGTGCTTTAAACTTTGATGGTCAGCAACCGTTTTTCTTTCTTTTCTTTGCAATTATTCCATGACAGCTGCAGTTGGATACTTGAACTGGAAAGCCCAAAGGCTAGTTCCACAACTTTAGTTCCACAACTTTAGTTCCACACCTTTTAGTTTCATGAGTTGAGTAGCTTGCAGCCATGATTTCAGAGCCTACTGGCTTACTTCAGATTTGTAGCCATTAGAGGGCGGACCATAACAAATAGTTGCTGTATAGGGGTGTATTTACTGTCATCAATGTTTTTTTCTGCCAAATAGCAATCTTTAGAGACTTCAAGCTCTATTTTGAGGGGAATAAGTAATAGTAGCAGATTAAAGACCGGTGAGGGCATTTTTTTAGCATAATTTTGTTACTTTCATCTAAGTTTGATGATAAAGGTTGTTTCTACAGGATTATTTTATTTTTGAAGCTTTTCTGTTGAGCCCTGGTGGAGCCCCCACTTACTATGAAGTATAACATTTTCACTTTGATTATGCTACTGTTTCATTATAACAAGTGAACTCTGTTGCATCAGGGATGTCTATGGAAGGCTGTCCTGGTTTTGGCTAAGACAGAACTAAAATTCTTTGCAGTGGCTATAATAGGACTGTGTTTTGGATCTATGCTGAAAACAGTGCTAGTCACATGGGGACATTTTAGTTACTGCTGAGCAGTGCTTACTCAGAGTCAAGGCCTTTTGTGCTTCTCATCCCATTACTTGTGCACATAGTCTGTGAATGCACATGGAATTGGGAGGCTACACTGCTGGGACAGCTGATTGCAAACGGCCAAAGGGCTATCCCATATCATATGATGTTATGCTGAGCAATAAAATCTGGGGAAGAAGGAGGAAGGAAGATCATTTATAGTGCTGATTTTTAATTCCCAAGTCAGCATTATGTGTGGCAGAGTCCAGCTTTTCTGGTGATGTGTGAAAAACTGCCTACCCATGGAAGTAGTGAATGAATTCTTTGTTCTGCTTTGCTGGCATGCACAGCTTTTGCCTTACCTGTTAAACTGTTATTATCTCAATCTATATGTTTTCTCACTTTTACTGTTTGGATTGTCTCCCCCACTGTGTTGTGGGAGTGAGTGAGGGGTTGGGTGTTGTTGACCAGGGTTAAACCATGACAGAGTTAATGTGCATTCAAATTATCTCTCCTTTCATTAGGGAAAATGGCTAGGTGAGACACTTGAGGAGTTATAAACATGATTCATTAGTGAATGTAACAAATAGAAATTAAAAAGCCAGGAGAGGATGGAAAATAATGACTTATAGGTGAACAGGAGCACAATGTTACCTACATATGTGGATGATACACAACGCAGTTGTTCACACTGGCTCCCTTAAATAAACCTCACCTCAAATCCAAATTCCAACCACACTCTCCTCAATTTCCTTGGTCTAAAAGGCCTGGACTACTTATTGTAGAACATTTTTAGGGTGGCATGGAGCTCCGTAATTGGTGTGGTGTGGTTCAGCAACAGAAAAATTCTAAATATTTCATTTTATCTGGATGAACAGCAAAGAAAATTAGTGCTATTATTCTTATTTGTATATTATGATCATCTAAGGAGAGAAATAAAATTGGAAAGTTTGGTTTCTAAAATGCATTAATCTCTGAGAATGATAGGTCTTCAGAGTTAAGACCCCCAGAGGAGTACTTTCACAATTTCAAATGAGAAATCTTGCAATAGATATCCATAAACCCAGTTTGAATATTGATATAATAAACTTTTGAAAAAGCTTTACATTATTACATTAATACATTAGAGAAATTACAGCACCTCAAGCCTTGGTTATTATTATTTTTATATTTTTCTGACAAAGGCCAATAGAAATACAAAAACATATGAAGGGACTTAAATAGATTAACCTATTACCCCTTTCCTGCCCATTGGAAACAGTAGTTGTAAAGATTAGAAATAGAAATATGCAACCTTTTACTGGGCTTCTGAGAGCCTTTATGATTACAGCTGTCTTCACAACTGCAGAAAGCCAGGTCTATTGCTATCAGATTCCTTCACTGCAGGTTTCAGAACCAGTGGTGTTTAAGTAATGGGCTACAGCTGAGACAGCAGGTCTTCCTGGCTTGCTAAATAAACATCTGGAAATCACCAAACCTCCTAGCATCTCTTAGTTAACTTGAAACTATGAATTGTAGTAGCTGGACTGAAATGACCTAGATGAAGCCCATACCACTATCAAGGGCCTGAAGGAGCATTGATTTTTTTTTCCTTTGCACATAGAAAAAAATTGAAAATCTTCTTCCCCTTGAACCTCCTGCCCTTCTAAAGGATAGTGGTAACAAAACTATTTCTATTTATTACGGAGATGGTCTTTCTACTGGCTAACATTCTCTTAATTTTCTTTAAAAACTTCTTACCAAGAAATCTTCCAAAATTTAGCCTCATAATATTTCCACAATTTTTCCTTCCCCTCATGTGTGAATTTAATTTGTCTCACTGGAAAAGCACAGAGAAATCATTTGGGTGTTACTGAATGAAATTTCTCCAAGATTCTTGGGATTATTTCTGCCCTCCCCTGCTCTGTAGCCCCAGATTCTGTTGGTCAGATTAAATGCAAAGCTCAGTGTCCTATTCACTAGTATGTGAATTGTTTGTTCAGTTCCACTTGGAAGACCCTGAACTATGCACCATTTCAGCAGCAATTTGATTACATTTTTCTGAAGAATTATGATTCATATTCTCCCTTCCTTCCTTCTTTCTTTCTTTCTTTCTTTCTTTCTTTCTTTCTTTTCTTTCTTTCTTTCTTTCTTTCTTTCTTTCTTTCTTTCTTTCTTTCTTTCTTTCTTTCTTTCTTTCTTTCTTTCTTTCTTTCTTTCTTTCTTTTTCTTATCCTATTTTATTTTTACTCTTCAGCATCTTTAGAAACTTCCCTTTTCCCTTCTTGTTAGGAAGCGGTGTGCTAACAGATCACAAAAGCTTCCTGCACTCATACAGAGTGTTATTTATTCCCTTTGAAAACCATTTCTTAATTCTTTTCTGCTGTAGGCAAGTTCTTTATTTACACCATAATTCTTTGCATGAGAATGGATCAGCAGTTTCCTCTGAAGTGAAAAAACTTTTTACAGTGATGGGTGAAAGATGTGTGCTCTTCTTTCTCAAGCACAAGCTCAGGTACTGGAACAACATTTCTGTTTCCAGTTAACCCCATAGAAACAGAGACATGGGCAGGATAGGGAAATAGCAGTTTGTTTTAAAAAACACAAATGCTTAACTTTAAAACAGGCACTTTTATTCTCTATCATTTAATGTTCTGGCAAGACACTGGTGTTTTTCTGGATATTTGAACCTTGTTTTCCAGTAACTGAGACATTTTATTCCTCTCTGAAATCTAAAACCTGGCTCAACTGACCCTCACAGAATACCCCATGTGTAGCATAAAGCTAAACTAACAGATAAAATACTTCTATTTCCTGCAATTAACACCAAAGAGCTCTGCACAGTAGTACTGTCTTTACAGAAGCTTGCAGGCCTGTAGGAGAAGCATGAGATAGAACTTGAAATAAATCAAGGCTGACCCGCATGGAGAGGGTGAACATAATTTGTTTACCTCTGTTACCCTTATCCAGGGAATGACCTAAATCTCTAAGTCAGCATGCCAAACTAACAAATTAAAGTCTTGTCTAGAACCTGCACTTGGTGTTTGTGTGATGTGTACAGCTCAGCAGAAGGGTTTTGTTAGAGCACCCAATTTTGTTGGTTGACTGCTGCAATACCTAATAACCTAACAAGCTTTATGCATCCAAGAATCATTCTTGCATATACATTTTCACACACTGAGCTTGCCTTCAAGATTCAACACTGCCCTTCTCTCAAGTTATTGTTTGCCTGCTTATATTGCAGCCAGTTGATGTGAATCTTCCATCTCACTGTCAAATGAATTCTTTGTTAAACACATCTACATACAACATTAAATATATTATCCCTGCAACAATCTTTCCTCCATCCTTAAATTCTTGTTATTGCTGTTTATGTAATATAATCAAGTTCTTAGACTTTATTCTTCTCCTTATAGGAATAAAGAAAGATAAGTGGCAAGGGGTCTATCCTATTCTATTTTTTATTTTAGATAACAGATTTTATATTATCAGACATTACATTTTTATTATTTTCTGACTTACTTGGATTTTTGGTTTTATATATTTATATAAGAGAATGCATTAAACTTCCCTTTGGTTTCACTTTGGCTTAGGATCAATATTTCAACTACATTCATATCTGATATATAGCATGTGGCTGGCAGAGAGTGTGAGAAGCAATATATTATTCTCCTCTAAAGAAGAATGGGAATCTGATCTGAAGATTACCAGCTAAGCAGTTGTGAGGATTTATTTCAATTCCCCTAAGAACCTGTTAGTATATATTTTGTTGTGCAGTATTTATTACCCTCCCAGGAGATTTCATTAAATGCATACAAACATTTTCCTGAAGTATCCAAGATGTGTGTTTGCAGATGGGTTTTATTGCTAATATGATACAGAGTTGCCCCACTACTTCTTGGGACATTTTCAGTGTTGGCATTACTTGTCTCCATTAGCTCTTCCAGAGTAAGATGAATTTGCTGTATCCCCTTGCTTTGATTGCGCTGCTATATACAGATTGATCTTTATTAAAAACGCAGCCAAACTCATCAGTGGTACCACTTGTGGTCACAAATCTTTTAACATCTTCTTTAAAGGATAAATTCCCAATATTATATCCTCTGGTCACATTTTATTTTCAAAGACCTTCTTACTCCCATACTCTTAGCCATGGTAGAGTTCAGTCAGCATTCTGTGTAGACATTAAAATATTGCTGTCTGTACAGTATAGGAATTTCTCTAGTTTTATACAGGAATTGTTTAAAAGGCACTCAGAATCACTACAACATAATGTATCTGACACCAAACTCTGCGTATGTTCAAGATATTCAAAACCACACATATGTCTATAGAAATCAATATAAAAATCTCACTATACATTCAGTTATTATCAGTTCAACAAGATATTTTAAAAATTGTGCTGAAGGAGTTTATTCTTCGTAGGGGTGTGTCACTGGAACTAAGCTCTTCATTAGGCAACTTAAAGGAGCTTGAACACAGAGAGGGCGAACAGACAAGCTGGTCTCCGTACCTGCAAACCCCCTTCTGTGGGGGTGAACCTGCAGCCTTCCCCTCTTCCACTGAGGGCTCAGATACAGAAAAGCCACACCAGCTTTCCTGGTCCTTGGCAGTGGGCTGGAGTAAAGGCAGCACTTCCACATAGCCACTTCTACAGCAAAGGCCTTTGAAGATGCCAGACAGAGGTGAGCTCTTAGACCTCCATCTCTCTTGGTACCTGACCACAGGGGAGAATCATAGAATCATAGAATCATCAGGGATTGGAAGGGACCTAGTCCAATCCCACTGCCACACCAGGACACCCTGACCAGGTCCAGG